>PVKY010001760.1:0-29662 GCA_004027775.1 Bradypus variegatus | reverse complement strand
TGAGGGAGGGAGAGAGAGAGAGGGAGGGAGAGAGAGAGAGAGAAAGAAAAGAAGAGAGAAAGAAAAGCTTTCTCCTTTTTCTCCTCATGAAAGCAGGAAAAAATTCCTATGGTTTGTACTTTCATTAGACTAAGAATAAACAGCAATCAGCTCATTTTTCCTGGGATCAGGAGGGTGCTCTTTAGGGCCAGGCCAGAGTGGGCGGGGAGGGGATCGCTGTATTCTACGGCTCCATGCACATCCCCATAAATCTCCCAGCCACTTGGAGATTGCACTGATTGACACAGACTTGAGTGACCAGGTGACATTGGCTGGACTTCTGCCTGCCAGAGACCACCTCTAGGGTTTTCTTGTCCTTTTCTGTTCATTCAACTTCCCCACCCTCTAATTTATGCGGAAACAATGGAAGTTTAGCTCAGAGGCAAAAAATAAAACATGCAGGCAGCCAAGGGAGTGGGGCCAGCGCTTTATGTGGGAAGAGCAGGTGGTTCTGTGCACGGTGGGACTTGAGAGACCCTCAGGAAGTGTCTCTGCCTCTCCCATCTACCCCTCCCTGTGCCACCTCACCTCATGGCACCCTGGTCTCCAGCTGGGTAAAGGGGATGACAAGGCTGGAATCCGGGCATTCCTCAAATTGGCAAACCTCCAAGGAGTCATCATGGAAAAAAAAAATGACTCTTGTTGATCTTCCTTATGTTTATTTTATTTTTAATCTTGAGATATTTTAAAGTTACAGAAAAATGACTTTAACAGCACTCATTTTCACCTCCTAAAATTTAAGCTTAGATTTTTTTTTTCACATTTACGTCCAATTATTTTATTTTTTAAGAAATAAACATTTTAGATAGAGCAACATGCCTTTGTATTCATGCCCCAGTAATTATTCTGACACTTCTGTTTATTAGTGTAGTGGTCTTTAAATTTTTAATTATAAATAGGGAAGGAGACAACTGATGTTGTCAGCGCTTGGGGCCGGACGATCCCACTTTCTTTTCTCCTACTCCAGGCGGGACAAGGAAAGCCAAGGAAAGGCAAAGCAAGCCCGGCTTCCTAGGAAACCCCGCCCCGGCTTCCGCGACCGCGCGGCCTTTCCTGCGAGCCATTGTGCGGGCGCTGGGGGGACCGCGGCGCGCTCGGCGTTGGAGGCGCGGCGTTTCCGGGACGCTCGGCCGGAGCATCCTGGCACAGCGGCCCCGCCAAGGAAGAGCTTTATTCTCCGAGTGGCACGTTCGCCTCCGGCTGTGCCAAGCACCCCGCTGGGCGAGGCGGGCGGGTGTCGGGCGGAGGGGACCCGTGACTTGCGGGGTGGCCAAAACCAGACACTCACCTGGTGGCGCGTTCCTGCGCCCCTTCCTCCTTCCCCGAGTGATTCTAGCACTTCCTGTGCGCTAACCTCTGTGCTGGGAACCGGAAAACAAAGACAGTGTCTGCCTGCCTGCCTGCCTGCCTGCCTCCCTCCCACAAATAGTTATTGAGCGTCTACATTTGCCAGGCACAGGTCTAGGTGCTGGGAATACAGCAGAACAAAATACAGAAAGATCCTTGTCCCCATGGAGCTGACAGAGAGACAGAATGCATTATAAGCCTAATTTTAAAAAGGGGATCATACAGTAGATGGCAAGTGCTGTGGAAAGAAAGAGTAGAGCAGACTAGAGAGGGGGTCAGTAATGGAGGGTGGTGGTGGTGAGGAAGTTGCCAAAAATACCTAGGGGAACAGCATTCTTGGTAGTGAGAACAGAGAGTGCAAAACCCCAAAGTGGGCGTGTGCCTGGCAGAATGAGAGTTATGCAAAGAGGAAGTTTTCTCCTACAGCCACTGGTGCCTTACCTGGACTCTCAGAGCTCAGCCAAGAGGAAAAAACATATCCCCAAGGCAGGGCCAACAGTGAGCTCCAATTATCTGCAGGGATGAAATTTATCCTCCTTTGGATGCCCTCGCTATCTGCAGCTTGTTTATCTCTCCAGTCCCATTTCCCATCCTCTCTCCACTTGCATGGCTCACTCCAGCCCGACCTCAGCCTGTGGCTCTCTGGTGCACTGTGCTGCTGCAAGTGGTGGCACTTGGCATCTCCTCATATGCCTTACCCTTTCCTCCTGTGTCCACCTGATACGCCACTACTCTTCCTCCAAGATTCTGTTCAGTATCACCTCCTCCATGAAGCCTCTTTTCAATTCCCCAAAATGTTCCATCTCCATCCTCTACTTACAAGATCCCCTGAGGAGCCCAACTGGCAGGGATCTGGCCGCATTGCAGTTAGGTGTGGGCTTGTCCACAGTTGGGTCTCCCTTCTTCTGTGTCGTCAGCATGCAGCACCTGCCTGGCACAGAGGAAGTACTCAGTAGGCCAGCAAATGACCCAGGGAGCAGTGCTCGGCTGCTATGGTCCCCTGAGAGAGCCCTGGTGGCCCCTGCCATAACCATAATCGACTGTGTTCACAGCCCTGGGCTCCCAGGAGGGGCACAGATTTCCTGTGGGTGCGGGACTGGTGGGAGAAAGGCCCTCATTCCAGCTACAGAAAATGGCTGACTCAAAGGGCATTGTTGTCTGAGAGAATAGGAGAGGCCACCCCTCTCCCTGACCCCACCCTGCCCTAAGTGCCAGTCTGCAGCTGGCTGCACAACTCCTGGAAACCCTGCTCAGAAATGTGCTTCCTCTCCCTCTCCCAGGGACTCCAAGCCCTCCGGGGAAAGTGGCGACCCAGCAGCACGGAGGCCGAGGCATGAGGGAGAGTGCAGTGGGCTGGCTGCCCCCGAGGCCTGCTCCGACAGCCCCGAAAGGCCCTCATTGCTGTCCTTTTCTTCCCATCGCCACTTCCACATTACCTCATCTGTGCTCCTCTTCTGGCTCAGAATCTCTTCTGCCTCACTTCCTTGCCTCCACACTCTGGCAGTCCCTGCCTTCTCCTGCCAATGTTAAAATAATCTTCCCAGAAGCTGCTGTTTTCCATGTCACCTCTCAGCTTGGAGACCTGCAGAGGCCTCTCATGGTCCAGAGGACAAAGTCCAGATGCCTAAACATGGCATCCTTGTGTGCAATTTTTTTTAATCCTCCCCTTTACCAACCTCCTTCCAACAGTCTTTTTGCCATCCCTCACATATTGTCCCTGCTCTGTGCTTTACCTGTCCTGAAGTCCTTTCCCATCTCTCTCCACCTGTCAATCAATCCCAGGAAATCCTTCCACGAACAAAGCCTTCCTAAGACAGCCCAGCTCAGCCGATCTCTGACCCTGTATGGCTTATGTTCATTACCTAGAACAGCTACTTCATGACCAATCAGATGGTTCAACTTGAAAGTTTTCCAAGGTCTCTTCTATCCTGGAGTTCTATTCTGGCCATGTGATTTTGCTGTCATTTTTCACAAGTTTGTCCTAGCTCCCCACTTTGTGTGCGAGAGGCTTGAGGGCCCAGCATGGGTTTGCTTATGGGAAGATGCTGCCCTTCCTCACCCCTCCCCAGGTGTGCCCCTCCTCTGCTGTTACCTTTTCAGCTCCTAGATGCTAAGGCCCTTGCAGGGGGAGCTGATGACTATTTGCATGTCACCCTGCCATCATTAAGCTGCAGTGGTGTAATGCCAGCCATCAGCAGTGGAGGAATGCCGGCTATGGGAACTTTCCCAGGAGCCATCCTGTTTTCTCTGCTTTCTTTGCCCTGGTGTGTTGCTAACTCTAGATTGGAGGGTAGAATATGGAGGAAGGAACTTCCATTCACAAAAAAAACCATGTCTCTCTCTCCTTTGCTTCATACAATCTTACCTCCTCAGATATCATCCCTGAGAAGAAACCCTGTGCATGGGTTGTTGGGGTAGAGGTGGGGAATTTTTGGTCCCCGTCCCTCTGTCCCTGAACTCCTGCCAGCACCTGGCACTAAAAGACAAGCTGTGAGACAGAGCTAACTCAGTCCTTGTAGGCCAGCAGACCCACTGGGAGACTAATGTTACTCGAGTGAAGGAGAGCGGGACAGACTGCAAGTGGCATAGAGATTAGAAGGAGAAAGAGGGTGAGGGAGAGCGGGATGAACCTGCATTTATTGACCACCTATTGTGTGCCAGGCACTGTGCTAGTCACCTTCACGTGTGTTATCTCGGCTGATCTTCCCATCAATCTTGTGAGATAATTGTCATCAGCTCCACTCCCCATCTCCTACACAGACGTGGTTTCCTCTCACACCCTTTCTCCATTGTTCTTTTTCCTGCTTTTATTTTTCTGATCATAAGATAATTGGTATTCATTTTAGACATAATATATGAAGATAATATAAAAGTGTTTGGAAGAAAATAAAAATTATCTCTAATCTCATGACTGAGATAAAACCATTATTATAATCTAAGTTTGTATATTCCAGTTTTCAAAATTCATTTTAAACATATGATCTCATATTGTATATGCAATTTTTCTTCTATTTTTTTTTACTGACTTTCATAACAAAAGTATTTCCATCTTATGAAAAATTCCAAAAATGCATCTTTAATGTCTTTACACTGTCCCATTATACAGATATTACTAGTTTCTTAAGCATTCCCCAATGCCAGGCATCTGTTTTTCTATCTTTTGAAATTATAAATAATGGTGTAATGATATCTTTGTACTAACTTCTCTCTCTGAATTTCTGATTACTTTCTTAGGATAGATTTGAGCAAGAGGAATTACTGGATCAAACAGCATAAATGTGACTTTTAAATAGTGGTTTTACTTTCTGATTTTAAAAGTAACACTTGTATATTGTGAAAATGTTAGAAAATATAAAAAAAAAGAAAAAGAACAACCCCTTTTCAACTACTATTATTAACATTTCAGGGTGTTTATTTCTCAGTCTTTTTTCTAATGAGACACACACATAAACATTAAATAAACAAGGTTGCAAAAAATTGGAATAACACAGTATATACAGTGCTATATCCTGCTTATTAGTAAACATTTATTATAATCATTTCTATATATCATTGAAAATATGATTTTTAATAATTGCACACTTTTACTTTAAGGATGTGTCATAACTATTTATCATGTCTTACTAATGGCCATTCAGATTGTTTTGAGAAGTTTCCTATTAATAACTGTGGTGAACATCCGAACATCTGTGAATATTAATCTTTGACCTCATTCTGGTTATATCCTTCAAACAGATTCCTAGAAGCGAAATTACTAGGTCAAAGTGTACAAACAGTGTTAAAGCTCTTGGTAGCTCTTGGTACATATTGCCAAATGGTGTTCCCAAAAGTATTCCTAATAACCATGCAGAGATTGTCTTAATCTTGCCAAAACTGATTGTTATAAATAAAAATATACTGGCTTTCAATAAGCAAAATGTACCTCATTTCTTTAATTTTCATGCTCATTATTAAACATGTTTATTAAATGTGTTTATAAAAATGTTTATTAGCTACTTGTATTTCATCTTTTGGAATTATCTTTTAAGACCAATACCCACTTACACTTTGTCTGTTACTTTACTGTTACTTTAGATGAACTCTTTATATATTAAAGACATAATCCCTATGCCTGTCATATTCACTCCTGAAGAATTTTTCGAAATCAAGAAGAAAAGGCCCCCAATTTTACAGATGAGGAAACCAAGACTCAGTGAGGGAAGTGGCAAGGGGTCCAGCTGGGATTTGAACCCAGATCTGACTGGGTCTAGGGCTCTTGAACAGGAAAAATAAGAGGAGTGGAAACAGTGGCAGTAGCTGTGAAAGCCTTTGTGGTGGAACTTGAGTATGTTCTGCAGGATGACTAGAGGTCGGCTGGTGGGGGGGGCATTTTTGGGGGAGGAGGGGAATAAAGCGTTGGGCATCGGAAGCCAGGAGGCCAGGCCTGCAGCCAGCTGTGTGTCTTTCTCATCATTGCCTCCAACCTAGGGACATGTCCTAGCAGCCCTCACCCCCTTTATAACCCTTAAGAGGACTGCTTTCAGCCACTTACCCATATCCCCTACAACTCTGCACCTCTGATTTGTCCTAACCTGTACAAATCAGGGGTCTAACCTGTACAATGAGGGGCCTTTTGTCAGCTCTTCCACTGATGCTCAGGGATGGGAGGGGCCTTGGAAGCAACCTCAGCAGAGCCAGTCCAGAATCCAAGGACTTCTTTGATCATCTTTTCTTACCCGATCACTTTCATTTCAGTTCACATTTCTCTTGATCCTTGCTAACTGGTAGAGCAAGAAGGGGACGGGGAGGGATAAAAGGGAAAAGGGAAGAAGACTGGACTACTGATTTCCTTATGATGGGTGCACAGGGCTTCCCAATGAGTCCATAAGCTCCTTGACTTCCATGCAGCCTTCCCCACCTCCACCTTCTCTTCACCTAGCACAGGACCTGCACTGAGAGGGGGCACAATAAATACCCGTGGATGACTGAAGTGGGCCCAGGCTGCTGCTGAGAAGGGCTTGCTGCTCCCCACCCCACCCCCACTGAGGGATAGGATATAAAATACATAAATAAATAAATCCAGTAGTTTAATCTTGCATGCTGGGATCAGACAAGTCCCTTTCAGAGGGAGAGTAGAGGCAGAGGAGAGAGGTAGAAGAAGAAAGAAGAGGACTGGGTCCCCAGCTCCTTGCCCTCTCCTCTCTCCTGGCTCCAGCTGGACCTGTCCTTAGGGAGTTTGGAAATGCCTAGATATTTATCTTGGCAGTTAACTGCTCTGTGGAAAATTGATGCAGATTTGGGAGCTTTTGTGGACACAGGGATGGAAGGATAGGAGGCTGCAGAATCCACGGAGGTGGGAAGAGAATTGTGAATTTCTACAGGCTGAAGGAAAATAATACCAGATGGAACCTTGATCTGTAGAAGAGTGAAGAACACTGTGAATTAAAATTATATGGACAACTTCACAGGATAATTTTTTTTATTAATTTCTTTAAAAAATAATTGTCTAAAGTGATGATGATGATGTACTGTGGAGTTTATAGCATACTCAGAAACGAAATACATGAAACATCAGAACAAAAAATGGGAGGGTAAAAGAGAATTATACTTGTTTAAGTTCGTATCTCTGAATTCATGGTAGACTGTGACAAGTTAGAGATGCATATTATAATCCCTAGAATACTTAATACAAAACAAGAGGTTTAGCTAAAAATACAACAGAAGAGATAAAATGAAATACTAAGTAACACTCCATTAGTCCAAAAGAGGGCAAGAAAATGGAATAAAAAACAATGGGACAAATAGGAATTTTGATAGCATTTATTAATTGTAAGATGATCTCTAAGGTCTTTTCTAGCTTCCAGTGTCTCTGATTTTAGTTCACATCCCCTACAATGAGTCTCCAGTAAGGGAGCTAAGACTGGGTTACCCGGTTAGTTATGGGGTCTGCTGTTTGGGTCTGTGATTGGCCCACTGAGTGGAGGGAACTGTGGTTATGGGTTAGGGTTTGCCATTACGATTAGAGTAGCAAGTTAAGGTGACGATTATGAGCACGGTTAAAGTTAGAGATGTTAGTTCTCCCAGTTAGGTTTAGGGTTAAATCCTGATTGAAGGTCAGAGTCCACGTTGGAGTGGCCGCTAGGTTTAGTCCGTGGGTTAGACCCGCAGGCCAGAGTGGGAGCTCAGAGGGGTTAGACTGGGTGGGGAGGGGATGAACCACCAGGGCTTGGGCACTCTCTGCAACTGCTATTCACACTCCCTAAGCAATTGATTCCCCATTATGAGTAGTTTCTTTTTCCTTTCTATGACTTCAGAACTTTTTCTCTTTCTCTTACCACTGCATGGCAATATCCACTCATTCAAAAAGCATGTCTTGATGACCTGCTATGCGCCAGGCACCTGCTAGGTGCTGAGTGCAGTGTGAACAAGACAAAGACCCTGACCCCAGGAAGCTGATGTTCTGGGGCATGGGAGACAGAAAACAAACACATATGTAAATAAAAAGATTATTTCAGAGAGCAAAAAAACAGGCCAGTGGGCCAGAGTGCCTGGAGATCTGGGAAAACCCTGAGACTGAGGAGAAGGAGGTGGGCCATGGAGAGCCAGGGCAGAGAGGGAGCCACATGGGGCAGGGCCCGGAGACGGGGCGGGGTGAAGGCAGCAGGGTGTGAGAGATGGGCGGGAAAAGAGCTGGGAGGAGGCAGTGGGCACGTGGGGGCTGTGGGCCAGCTGATGCCCCTAGATTGCATTCAACTTCTGGTGGAAAGCCGCTGGAGGCTGTGAGTGGGGAAGTGACATTGTCTCATCTGAGCTTTGATAGGTGGCTCTGGCTGTTCTCTGGAGAACAGCCTGCTGTGGCAACAAGAGAAAACCAAACAAAATGAAACAATGGACTAAGAAACAGGAGCCCTGGACCTCAGTCCCCGACCCACCTCAATATGCCACATGGTTTTGGATAAGTTGGTCTGTCTCTCGTTTGCATTATCTGTCTATAAAATGCCAATAGTAATATCTGTTCTATTTTTGTAGAGAATAGAGACATGGTGGTAATTAATAGTAGACCATTAAAAAAAAGTTGCTTTTAAGGAAAAAATGACCATACAAAGGAAAGGCTATGCTTATTTTCTTGCCTCCTTGGTAAATAAGACACTTGCTAAATGCAATTAACTAAATTGGGTCTATATAATAAGAATTTGAGTCAACTTTCTGCCTGAAAATTGTGGCTTCTGAGACATCACTCACACAGTGGCTGGTTAACTTGGTTTATGAGGCCAAACTCAACCGAGTAACCCAGCGCCAGCCAGATATTTTCCTTCCATTCCCAGGCCACAACTGCTTTGAGGCCCTGGTCACATGGCTTTCTTTTCCCCCTCAGTGATAGAAGATTTTTTTTATATATTTAAAGACAAAGTGATAGAAGATTTTTTTATATATTTAAAGACAAAAGCAACCTCCTACCACCAAATAATCCCTCAAACAAACAAAAAACCAGACTAAATAAAATTTACAGTGAATATATGCAGCAAACATCTGTAAGTGCAATTAAATACTGTCTGTTACTGTGGCACTTCAAACAATATACAATAGTTCGGGGGGGGTTGAAGGGGGACCCAATATTTAACTCTGTGGGATTTGGGGAGACAAGATGAGGAAAGTGAGAGGAAGGGGAGATCAATTTCGTTTTTCTTAATTCTGTCCATATAAATATATTCACACAGACCAAAAAGAAAAGGGAGCTCAGGATAGCAAGAAAATAGAATAGGGGAGTGTGGGACCCTCCGAATTCTACCTGGCCAAAGAATATGAAAGAAATTAATTTCATGGTAGGAGAAGAGGTAAAAAATGATAGAAGAAGATGGGAAGAACAGGGAAGCAGAGAGGAGCCACCTGGGAACAGAGTAGAGCTGATGGCAGGGGGCGAGGATTCCGGTGCCAGCGTGCGTCTTCCTGTTTCCCTCTTCAGTCCAACTGTCATAGGCTCCAGTTTAGCATCATCTCCCCATTTTCTGTTCCTGTCAGTGGTCTTTCTGGATCCTTCCACACCCTTCACCTTGTCCCCACCCCTGCTGTGCCAGTCCCTTTCCCTCCTCCACTTACTGGGAGCTGGCCTGCTCCAGGATCCTCAGCTCATAGTTCTGTGGGCCACTTGAAGTTTGGAGTGCCTCACGGAGTTGTTGAGGTGAAGCGAGGCATTTTGGGCAGCAGGGACTGGGAACCCAGCCGCAAGGGCGTGCAAAGCAGCCAGGTCCGCATGGAGGCCGTTCTCGGCAGTCCCACCGCTGTCCCCTCCAGCCCGCCGGGCAGCCCCTGGGCATCCTCGAGCCACCGGATCTTGGTGCCAGACAGGGCGAGCTGAGTGAAGAGCCTGTTGGCCTCGGTGTGGGTGACACCCTCAACGAGAGCTGTCACCTCCAGCACCTGCTCCAGGGCGATGTCTGCCATCCCCAGGTCAGTGGAAGCAGGTTTGAGTGCCTGTCTCTGGCCCCAATTTCCATGCCTTGATCTGCTCTGTCGCTGGTCACTGTATCACGGACTGGCCACAGAGCAGGGGAGGGCAGACGGGCAGTTTGTTACTGTAACGATTGGCCCAAGAGGGAGTGCCACCCATCACCCTGGGCTGGACCAGGTCCCATGGCTTTTAACTGGTGACACTGGTTACCAGTGGCCCCACCAGGAGAGTGGTGGCCATTCCCTGTGACCTTCCCACCGTGCAAGGGAACCAGAGAAACGCCTGGGATTGAAGACGCAGGTTCAAGCTCCAGCCCCAAGGCTGTCACGTCACCTCTTCCAGGCGATTTCCTCTTATGTAGAATAGAGATAAGAACCCTGACCCAGCTACCTCTCGGGGGTACGTGGGATGTGTGAACAGTGTTCGTGGTGTCGTTGCTGTTGTGGAGGGAACTATCCTGGTGTCCGTGGGCCAGCAAGTGAAGCCGGCGGCCCATGCCTCCAGCAATATGGTGCCCTGTGCCCAGCCCCCACCCTGCAGGCCTGATTTCAACAGAAGGGCATTTCATTCAAACACACCCGTGCACAAAACAGCTAACGAAAAAGCACAAGAAGCACCATCCGCACACACAATTTGGGGTGTTGCAAGTGCATGGCCACCCCCATTTTACAGAAGAGGAAACTGACATTCCCAGGGGCTGAGGGGTTTGTCCAAGGCAGTGAGATGAATTACAGAGCTAGGAGGCCGCCCAGGTCGCTGGTTCCGAAGCAGCCGACCCCCTCTTCATCTCTCTCGCTCTTTCTCTCTCTCTCTTTATAGTGATAAAACATATAACATAAAATTGGCTATTTTAACCACTTTAAAGTGTACAGCTCAACCCATTAACTACATTCACAGTGTTGTATAACAACCACCACTGTCTTGTTCCAGAACGTTTTCATCACCCCCAAAAGAGACTCCACCTGTACCTATTAGCAGTCACTCCCCATACCCCCTGCCCCCAGCCCCTGGCAGCCACTAATCTGCTTTCCATCTCTAGAGATCTCCTGGTTCTGGACATTTCACGTAAATGGAATTGTACAGTATGTGACCTTTTGTGTTTGGCTTTTTTCACTTAGCATAATGTTTTTGATGTTCATCCATGTTGTCACATGTGTAAGTAGGACTTCATTGTTTTTTACGGCCAAATAATATTCCACTGCATAGAGAGGCCACACTCTGTTTATGAATAGATAAACCATTCCATTTCTTATTCAATGGAACCTGGAAATTCCTCATGCCAGAGATAACTGAGGACAAACTCAGACCTCTTCTTGGGGCTGGTGTGCCATTCATTCCATGAAAAGACAATCAATCAGTCAGCAAATATGAACTGAGGGCCTGTGTGAGAGGTCTGGCAGGGGAGGAGGAGGTGTGTATTCCTAAGAATCGTTCACAAGCAAGACACTGCCATGTCTGCACAGTGGAGGGGCAGCGCCAGCCGGCACTGAGGAAGGAGCCACCCAGAACTCAGGGCGGGGCAGAGTCGGTGGACACAGGGGGTGGAGAAGGGCACTGCCCGTGGGCTGGAGGGTGCAGGTCCCACCATGGGAAGCCAGAGGGCCTGGCTACTTCCCTTCCTGGAGTCTGGATCCCTCTAGAGCATGAGAGAAGGCCAGGCCAGGCCCCTGGGAGGACTGAGCATAGCCTGCACCCACATCTCAGGCTTGCCAAGGTGACACAGACAGAGATCCTCCCTGGCCACACGGTCATTTTCCCTACAGACCATCCTCTTGGCATTGCCAGTTCCTAGCTGACGACTGGATGAGCGGCAGAGGCTGCCCAGGGCCTGGATACATGAACCGAGCTACAGAAAGAATTTCTTTCCATGCTGGGAGAGACCCCTTGGGAAATGGAAAATAAGTGGAAAGGGCAGATCTCAGGTGTGGGACCAGGTTAGCACAGGGCCTTCTAATGTGCAGGGCTTGAGCTGAGAGCTCATCTGAGGTGACAGGTGACTGGGTAGGGCTTAGCAGCTTGACCTGCCCCAAGACCTCAGACAGGGAAGGAGGGCAGATAAACCTGCCCTTCCTGCCAGGTGGGCCTCCCTGCCTACCTCCCTCTCTCTCAACACTATTTTAAAAATGTAACCAGAGACTTACCATGCCCCCACCCATCTGCTCAGGGAGAAAGGGCTGGCAAATCCTCCTCAGCAGCCCCACTCTAGGGGGTAGGGAGGGGTGAAAAGTGGGCCCTCCCCTCCAGAGACAGGCTAATTTAGCAACGGCAAAGACTGGGAGAGAGGGGTCTTTCCTGACACTTTAAAATGATTCTTAATTTTAATATAAACTAATTTTAAATTATTTAAAATTAAAATTCAGTTTTAAAATATGCTAAATGTGTTATCGCAGTCTGCAAGCTTTTTTTTTTTAAAGTTCCTTCATAGGAGCAGTTTATTTGGCTAATACTCTCTCTTTTGAAATCCTTTATGGTATAAGTAACACTATGATATTAAGGACATGGTATTAATAGCCAACATTTTTATTATAGTTTATAGGGTGCTTCTAGGCAAGTATTTCATTGGATCCTGTCCCTAAGTCTGTGAGGTAGGAGTTATTATTTTCATCTTGCAGGGACTCAGATGCTGAACCAGTCGATGGTCACCTGATTAAGAAGTGGTGACCCAAACCTGGGCTCTTGGCAGTGCCCTCTTATGCACTGACTTCCAGCCCCAAGGAGAACAGGACAACGTCTAAACTGCCTTTTCTCCCAGCTCCACCCCAGCCTGGAGCTCCTGAGCCCACCCGGACCCGGCTCAGTCGGGTTCGAGTCCTGGTATTATATAGGGCTGTACACTTTTCCCATCCATTATCTCACTGACTTCTTTACCTGGTGGGGAAGATAGGATTCCTTCCATTTGGTAGAAAAATAAACTTGGGAGCAAACAGGAAGTGGTATCCGTTTGTTCCAGACCCCGTCTCAGCTCTCTCTGCCCCCCCTCCCTCAGCCTTGGTGCCCCCACACCACCCCGGGGCCCATGTCCTGCTGGGTTCCTCCGTCCTGGCCCGAGCCGAAGCCACAGAGGCCGGCTGCAGCGCAACTTCCCATCTTCCCCTCAGTTCCCCAGAGACGGTCCAGCCAGGCTGCAGAGAGGAGCCTCCTCAATCCCGCCCTCTCAGGAAGAAACAGCCTCCTCATCTCTGTGATCATCACGGTTGTGAAAAGGCCAGTGGTCAAAACTCTGAAACTCGGTAGAAACTTCTGGAGAAAAATTACATATTCGCTAGGAAAGAGGAATGTGTAAGAGAACAGAAGAAGTGATGAAGGAAAAAAAAAGAAGAGAAGGAACCGATACAGAGAAGGAGGTGGGGCTGAGGAAGCTACCTGGGGCGAGAGATTTAATGGAATCTTGCAGGGCACAGGGACACCCCCGGGTCCACTCTTCCCAGATACAGAGGCCTTCCCAGTGCTGTGTACACCTACGAAGAAGCCCCATGTTGCTCCGTGGAGGACAGTGATTTACCTTCCACCTCCTCAACACCCTCAAGACGCTGTGGCCTCCGTGGCTGCCTGTCTACACTCCCAGGGCCAAGCAGCCAAACCAATGTCCCCTCCAACGTCAGGCTGGAATAACTGGCTCCCTGCACACTCTAGGAGATTCTAGAGACCTCAGGAATTTTGCTCTGATGCTTGTGCCTATTATGCAAAACTTCTGTATAAAGAGGGCACTAAGTTTTCTGTAAAAACTGGGCTGAAAGAAAGCTAAATTTTTCTTATAAACATTGTGTGGAAATTATCTGATAAACCAAACCAAGGGTTGCCCAGATCAAGGGTATCTGCACTCAGTTCCACAAATGCCCCTAGAGCTTGCAAAGGAGAACCCGCCTCTGTGCTTTGGTGTCGTTCTCACCTTGACGGCTGCCTAACTATTGGGAACAGTTCCACGGTGGGGAAGCTGGAATGTCACAGCAAAAAGACGACACCTGTCCCAGTGTCACCATCATCCTCAAAACACATTATCAGGCACTAACTCATGTGCTCTAAGTACAGTGTACTGTACAAAGCCATAACAGCGGATGATCTAAGACAGACAATAACTAAACCTCCATGAAGGGTCTTTGAATAGCTTCCATGTGGCCTGCCCTTTGCTTTGAGAGTTATAAGAAAATTCTGTTCCTATCCTAGGGCCAGAATGCTCTTCTTCCCCCTTTCTGACCAGCAAACTGTTGACCACCCTTCAAGATCCAGCCCAAAATGCCACCTTTTCTGGAAGCCTTTCCTACCCCTCCCATTCCCCCTGGGAAATGGAGTCATTCCCCATTCTGAGCTCCCAGGGAAGAGAGGTTTAACTGCTGAGGTGTGGCATCTTACCTGCTTGTATGTCTGTCTCTAATAGTAGATTGTGACTGGGCATTTTATTCATCTTTCTTAGCTGAGTTCCAACCACATTGATGAGTATGGGCTGGACACTCAATAAATGCTGATGAATAGAAAAATAAATGAATGAAGTTAATTGATTCAATAAAATTTAGAATACAGGCAGTCAAAGGCAATATATTATGTGCAATGGAATTTGAAGAAAGAATTTGCATTTTAGAAACACTGTCATTCTATTACTTTTCAGATGAGCGATTATTCCTTTAATCATTTTATTTTTAGTTGTAGAAAGTATTTGATCAAATTGTTTTTGAGACTTTTTGAGGTTCATCTTTATTGTTATAATAATTTTTATAAAATATATAAGTTTTATCAAAAATATTTATACATTCTGTTATAATACATTGTTTTCCCCCTCAGTAATGTCAATATAAAATCTGGAGCCTAAAATATACAGATGTACTTCACATAAATACTAGGGCCTGAGAGGTCTGCTTAGCCACTGTACAAAAACGATGAAGTGGTGAAATTAAATAACAAGCCTGCAACATGGACTACATTACAATTTACACATATACATGTTCACAGTATGTATCCCATGATAATCCCTATGGTTTAACAAAGATATAACTACCTTCTACAGCAGACACAAGAATAAGATGAACTAGCAAAGTTAGTGTAGAGCAGATCTCAAACAAGGGGTAATCAGTTCCCTGATTCTGGAAGAAGACATGACAGTGCATCTATGAGTGTCTGAACTTTGGGAATGTGTACACGTAACATAGCATTGGTTCAAGCTGATCAGGAATTTTCACTCTTAAATTTTTAAGTCGATGTGGATGTTTAGTTGTTCTTGTTGCTTCAGCATTGTTTATTAAAGAAAAAATTGTTTGGCAAGTAGTTCTGCTGGTAAGCTATGAGGCTCTGTCAAATGGCTGGTAAAAATTAGGCAATATAAACATTTTCTCCTAATACATACAGGAAATTTATAAAGTGATGCATTCCATTAAAAGAAAAACTAGCCCAAAATGTACTCAAGCTGCTACTATGTTTTTTGATTTTACAGTAATTGATTATTTAAAAAAATAAGAACATTTGCCTTATTCAAACAGAATCATACTGTGAATAGTAATAGCATCCCAGGTCCTTTCCTTCTTCTTTTTGTAAAATCAGCTAGATGAAGTTAACTGGTTAATCTTCCTTACACTCATCTTTGGAAAGGCACATGGCAAAGCAAGGTGCTGTAGAAGGGTGTTTTTCTTTCTTTTTTTTAAAAATAGATTATTGATCCAATAGTATTCATTTGGGATGGACCTTTTCATGGCTAATGTTCACTCAGTTTAAACTCCAGGAAACTTTCCAGGGCTCAGATTTACGATGAAAATACTTTGAGAAGCCACTTTTGAAGGAGGTATTAGAATAGTACTTTTAAACAAAATGTGTTTAAAGAAAAACAACAACTCAGAAGCTAATTGGTGGCACAGAGAACAAATGAAGGGTTGCTATTCTTAAGAGATCTTGTGAGTCGGTCTGCTTGTTTTCCCAGTGTCTAGGATCTTAATACCCACCAGCAACATAATCAAGATCTCTGAACATTTCTTGCTCCTCCTCTGAATTATTCTTGGTTCTCAAGGTGGAATCAGAATAGGTACTTCTGATGACCATTCCACTGTTAACTGGTAAAGTTAGCTTGGAATTTTCTGTGGGTCTTTCCAGCACTCTTGTAATTATGGCCTTAATTATTCTATAAAGCCATGGGTGCATCAGCTTCACCTTGTCACACTCTCATGCAGTGAAATCTGGGCTCTCTGCCTTGGAGTCATCTCCCAGAGCTTTACCCCTGACATGTTTTTAGGCCAGAAGACATCTCTCCACCATAAATTACTAGGTGGTCAGGATTCATTTTAATTTAGCCTAAGGTAGAAATAATTAGGAGGTCTAATCTGCTGTAATATAAAATTAACACTTAAGATAGGGCATGCCAAGACCCGTTGTCTAAAGGCTTTGAAATGTGTGTACCTCATCTTGCTTCCACTGGAGTAGATCACTATGAGCTGAGTACAACTGGGCTTGCAACCCCAGGATTCGTGCACCACAGACCCAAATACACTGAGAGAGACCAAGAGAAAATCCTTGGAGTTTAAAATCTTAAGCATTTATGGGCACATTCTTGGCATTGCTTCCCTGGTTTTTTTCAAAGGGCAAAGACAGAGGTATTACTTGAGAGAAAAGAAAAGTTTAAAATTGGGCTTGTGTGGGAACTTATCTCTTGGCTGGGAAGTACATGTGTATTTACATGCATGTACATGCAAGTGCATTTGAGGATAGGCTAATGTGTACTTTAGAAGGTGCCCTCTTCTGAATCCCTCCCCTCTAACACCAACACCATAGAAGTAGGCAACTTCAGCTCCCAGAATGATGCAGCCATTATCAGCTCTTACCAGCCACTGGAAATCACAAACAAGGGGGCAAATATGCCTATTTCCATATGTTAATTTAATTTCAAACACAAATTCCCGTAGTCTCCAGATCCCTTAAATGCCATACAACTATCCTCCTCTATTGACTTAGGTTCAAAGCCTCACAGTTGTCACCTGCTACTGACCACTTCTTCAGATCTGCAGGGGGTTTGCTGGGGAGACATAATTACTTGGGAGGAAAGCCATTTGTTGAGGTTGTGAGGCCCTTCCCTCCCATTTTCCTTTTGTCCTCACTTCCACGAGGGTATCTGAGATGTAACCCTGGAGAGTGGACCAGGCATGACCAAGATCTCCTCTCAGTACCTAAGCTCCCAGCAGACATTCCAGAGCTTCTGTTGTCCACTGCAGGAGTGGTGAGAGGCTGACAGGAGAACCAGTCTAAATGAGGGGCTCAAGAGAAGGTGAGGCAAGAAGAGGTTGGAAACCAACCCCTGCAGAGCCACATTTTAGCAGAGCCTGCTGTGGTTAGCTTCCCATGAGAGAGATGCAAGCCGACACAGTGTATATCTGACCCTGAGCAGTCCGTTGACTGACTCACATCTCTGCCAGCTGAGGCTAATGGGGCAGAGACCAGAGGCCACAAATTCTATTCAAACATCCACAGACCTTCAAATGGCAGATCCTAAAGAAACTTTTAAGATCCATCCCTCTCACTTTAAAGAAAAGGAGACTGAGGCCCAAAGATAGAAAATAAGTTAAGGAATTCATGCCACATTTTGCGTTTCTTGAGGAAGGGAACATGTCTCATTGACCTTGGTTATCACTGATGCCTTGCAGGACCCCTGGAATATGGTGGGCATTCAGGAGATGCTGTTCAAATAAACATGAGAATGAATGCATGAATGAATGAATACATTGGCAAGATTCTTAGCAGCAAGAAACTGAAATTGTCTCTAGCTAAATCAAGGAGAAATTCATTAAAAGGATTTTCAGTACCTCACAAAATCCCTGGGAGGGCTAGACAGCCAGGCTCAGAGGGTTGGTAACAGGGAATAAAGCCCCAAACTGGGACCCTGAGACCACCAGTACTGCTGCTCTGGGACACAGAACAACTGCAGTTGACACAGCCTGCCCCAATTCAGGACTCTGGATGCTGATGCAGAACCACTGCCACAGTCCCCATCTTCACCGGGACTCAGTCCCCTCTGCAAGGTGCCTGCTTCTCCTGACTTTCGACTCAAAGTCTGATTCACAGAGCCTGAGTCAATGTGTCCAGGCCCTGGGAGTATCTGGCACTTTTAGTTTCTACAGTGAGAGCCAGGCCTTGCTTTATAAGGAGGGAAACTCCCCAAAACATGGGGAGGGGGGTTAAACATAGAAGGGGCTATGAAGAAAGAAATGAATGCATTAAGAAAATGTATCGTGCAAGATGCAAATACACAGGGCATCTGGCTGACTCTTGCCCTTGCATGCTGCTGCAGGAGGCTCGCCAATCCCCATCTCACAATCCTCCCATCACTTATTTCTGGAGTCTCTGCAGGCTTTTTCAAAGGCTCTGTCCAGAGCTGCAAATTGTCTTCCTTCCTGGCCTTCCCCAGCACTTCCTGTGAAGTCCACAGTTAAGGCCTCTTTCAAGATTGGGTCAGTCTCCTTCCATGGCTTCCTAGGCCCACACTTGAGTCCCTTCCAATGAGGCACCAGCAATGCTGTGATTTCTGACATCCATCTACATGCATGGCCTTGAAGGGGTCCAGAGGTTCCTGGAATAGTTATGTCAAACAAATGGGACTTGTAGCATGTAATTAGAAAGCAACACTTTCCTTTTCTTCATTAAACTTTTAAGTCCATTTAATGGACTATTTCTTTCCCACTTAGAATAAAACCTTATTTAGGTTCCAAGATTTTTCTAATCATTCTTAAGTAGTAAAAATAAAAATTCCTTTGTTCACACCAAATAAAAGTCCCATTCCAGTAAACTAATGAAAACTCCAAGCTGTCTCCCATGTTAAAGCTCTGCCCCCCCTCAACTCAGGCCTCCCTCAGACCGGACCCCTGCACAGACAGGAGCAGGAATGGTGTCGACTGCATGCAGCTAGGGATCTTGACTGACATGTCCCTTTGTTCATTCATTCATACATTCATACATTCATTTAACCAGCATTTATTTATTTATTTATTTATTTGGTGCCCATTTATCCCTTTATGCCAGCTGCCCTGCTAGGCATCAAGGTTAGCAGGAAAGGTCTTTTTCTTACTCTTTTTTTTTTTTTTTTTTACTAGCATGGGTGTAATTTCTACTTGGTTTTCTCTAGCTGTGACAGCTGTTTGCTTCTTGGATAATCCCTTCCTGAACCCTCCAACTGCAGCCCTTTCTGGCTCCAGAAGGGCTCCTTCAGTTGTCACTTATCATCTTCCCTCAGCTTCCGCCTCCAATGGCACCTCCACCTTTTTCTGCTGATGTCCCCCAAAGAAGCTCAGCTGGGCAGGATCTCTTAAAAAACCCTCAGTTGGTATTCCTCCTGAGGAATCCCCTTCTGGTCCTGGACATCATGCCCCTTATTGGACATTATGATGTGCTGCCCAGAACCCCTTCAGGAGTGAAGGACATATTCATCCACGTGCTGAAGCATTTCTGGGGAATTGCCTCTGCTGAAGAAAGCAGCCTTGCCTAAGGTCACACCCCTTCCCCGAAGGCACTCTGCACCAAAGACTGACTGGTACAGGTATAAAAGCCCCCCTCACCCCTCACCTTGGGACCACTCTGAAGGGCCATCCCAGCTTCAGATCTCCCTGGGGGGCTGGAAAAGGCTTTTATTGAGACTGCCTTGCAAGCCCACTTCTCCACTTCTCCCTCTGCCCAATCCTGCCTCCTTCTCTTCCCTCCCATGGGTGCTCTCAAGAGCACTTCCTAATAAAACTCCTGCATGCTAATCTCCACCTCAGAATCCGCCTCCAGAGAATCCAACCTGCAACATGCACCACTGTGTGGCATTAGTGAGAATAACGACCAAATGCAGTCTTCCAGTTGGCCCTAACAGGCCACTGCAGCTGGCCTTCTGCCGGTGAGCACTCTCCCGTGGCCCTCAAGCTCCAAGGGACAGGTATGAAGCCCTCTACATGGTCTCCAGTGAGCCCCAGTCACTGGATTTGGAGAGGGGCATGAGGAGCCTCCTCCTTTCCTCCACGGTGTGGGAGGAGAAAGGTGCAGCTCCTTGACACTCTCTCCATAGAAATCCTCTAATTTCTGACTTCTGGTCCTCTTCCTTACCAGTCCATGTATATCCTTGAGGTGGGCATTGGCTAAAGGATGCAAAACTGTTTTCAATAACCTATGGACAAGGGAGAGGAACTTCTCCTTGCTGTATATTGGAAGTGGGAGTAGTTGGCACCTATTGTCTTGGGGTCTCAGTTGAAAGTAAGATGGAAAGAGTCCCATTTGAAGATCCCATTACAGGCCCCAGCCACACCACAGGAGTGGGGATTATGTCTCTGACTCCTACTTTGTGGCACCCTTAGTCTTCCAGGCTCCAGGGCAGTGCCACTTGGGGCCCTAGGTCATCGATTTTAGTGGCAGTAGCACCTTCATTTCTGTTCGTGCCTCTTTTTCTCTAACATGGGGCTTCCAACAATCCTTCCAATTGGCCATTCTGCCCACATGTGTGTTATTTACCATCCCAGAGGTCCCAACCACCAGCCTGGCAGATGTGCCAGGGTCAGGAGAGGCTTCTCTGAGGCCCAGCTGGAGACATGGCTGGGACTCCAGATTGCTTCTGCTTGTTCACTCATTTTCTCCACATCCCCAGCCCCCACCATCAAAGCCTTATAATACCTATAGCTTACACTGTATGAGTTAACTCTTAATTTTCATATTTAAAAAATTCTAAGAATATATCAATTGTGTATATTTATCAATTTTAAAACAGTTTGGAGGAGATAAAAGGAAACTTCACTACACTAAAAGATGCTTGTTGACTCCAGAACCCTTAAAATGTGAGTAAACGTAGAGCTCATCAACTAAGAAATGCAATGTCTACACAACTGGACTGACTCCTCTGGAGGGAATGGAACCCACCAGTTTCCCCTTCCACCAGACTAATGCCCTACGTTTTTCCTGACACAACATAGCACCATGGCCATGAACCATCCACTTACCTGTTGAATGACAGAATGATAAACATGCAAGATCTTTCATGGACAAAAATCTCATCACTAGACCCAGAAATAGAAGCCATAAGTCCTTAAGTCACTGACAATCCAGGTGTGAGGGATGGGTCAACCTGTGGTTCTTTACAAACGGAAACTTTTTATCAGTAAGCACTTGTGAATTCAGGTAGAAAAAAAAAGTTTGATTCTTTTCCTCAATAACGATCACAGAACTCCTTTTGAAAGATGACAACTTCTGGATTTGTGGAGTCAAATGTTACAATGTTTAACTGTGGATATAGTATGTATCTGTGTGAAACAAGAAGGCTCTGGCTTTCTGAAACCAAACACAGGCGAAATAGTTTTCTGTTCCTGCAGTTCAGTGATGTTCAGTGTGGAGATAGGTTTTGATTGGATGGAATGACATGCAAGGGGAAGAGTGACTTAGTAAAGAAATTTTTAATAGAGGATGAGCCAAGGCCTCTCCCATTTGTCCTTTCTCCCATCTCCACTCTCTAACCCACATGCTCTCCCCATCTCCAAAACCAACCCAATAGTCAGACTAGGACCAGAGGAGTATTAAATGAGATACCATTTGTGGCAGGGCCGGGACCATTACAGCATCAGCACTTGCATGACCCTGAGAGTGAGTGCCTCCTTAAATTTTGCACCCTAAGTGCCTCTCTTGCCTCACCCCAGTCCTAGACCCAATGTGTGACAATGCATTTAAAGTTGTAAATCACTAATAAAACAGCCCACTCTTCAAAAATCTCTACTTGTTAGATTCCACCCATTCCGACCTAACTTCTAACTACATCCTGGACTCTAGTATCTGTTACTTTGGTGGAATTACTGAAGTCCTCTCTTTCACGAGCCACTGCATCTGAGATGCCTATTCTCTACCAAATTTGTAAGTTAATTCCTTTTCTCTCTCTTTACAAATTTCCTGCATGCATGCTCTACAAAGAGGAGTGGAAGCTAGAGACTGGTCTTGTCCTTTGTTGAAGGAGGCATTCCCCTGGGGCCACAGTCTTTGTTCCCAGTCTAGTCCTGAATTGGGAAGACAGGTCGAAGGTTTCCTGGGAGCTGGGCAGTTTGCTCCCATTTCAGCAGTTTGGGAGCTTTGCTTAGCAGCGCTCTCTACCGCCCTCTGTGGCCTAAACATTGTCCCTAGAGACATTCCTCTAAATCCTGGGATCCAGCCTCCACACCCCCACCATCACATTTCAAAGCTCTCCTCCTTCAGTTCTCATGGGTTCTAAAACATAACATGAGGGACACTCCAGCCACAAGCCTGCATTTCGTTTACACTCTTAGCTCTTTCCTGCACAGGTTATTGGAAGTACTCTTGGGAGAAGTCTTATGAGATCTTTGAGTTCTAAGCAAGGCTGAGTCCCCATGTAAGGCTTTTGGTAGATTTCTTAGACATTGCCAAAGTCCCGGACTCTTCAAAGCTACTCTTTGGGATTTCCATAAAATCTATCCGTCTGTTAGTCTTACGCTGGGGACCTTTCACTTACAGGGTGAGGTCCCAATTAGAGAGGCAGGCCAGCAGACCATGGGGGAAGGAGCTTTCATAATACAGTTTGTGTGCTCTCTAGTGACCTTTTACCTTTCCTCTTTTCTTCTTTAAACATCTAAAAAGCTAATTTCCTAATCTCAACCTGCTGAAATGTGCTCTATGGGTTGGAGGTGCTGGTTTGAGTCACCAAGCATAGCCCAGGACTGGCAGGCTCTCCATGCTCTGGCCATGCCCTGGCTCTGGGGACCTGGAAGCCGCCAAGGCACTTGTTTTCTCCTGCACTCCAGTCCCAGATGAGTTAAATTTATAGTTGATTAAGGGAGAACTGTGTCTACCAGTTAAGATAAGTAAATGCATCCCCTAGGATTGGCCAGCTGGTGAAGCCCAGTATGAATATCCTGTCCTGAAATAACAGAGATGACAACCCCAAGAAATGGCTCCCGGGAGAGATTTGTAATATTTGAATCAGTTGACCCTCTGGTATGACATCTGATTTCAGAAAAATGAGAAACTAATTCCCCAGTTCTTCATCTGTCTTTCTTCTCTTCCCACTCTGCTTTCTGTTGCTATCCAAAGACTCCTGAGAAGTGTCACCACCTCTCTTACTGTGTACAAAAGAAAAATACAAGTTTATTTCATATTACAGCGATGATACAAACCTATGCCCCAAACTTTGATTTACAGAGATTTTAATATAAAATGTGACGAGGCTAAAGGGCTTCTAAGAGGTGCAGCGAGGACTGCCGGTCCCAGGGATGGTCAGTTCTCCAGACTCGGTTTCCAACACACCTGTGAAGTCCCCAGGCCTTTCCCAGGGTTTCAAAAATTAAGGGACCCTCATCCTTTGCCAGGATGTCCCTGCTGGATTATCTTAATCTGGAATGACGTGGGATTCCCGGGAAAGCAGTGCCGCCCTGGGCAGAGGCGCGCAGGGAGCCGGCCGGCGCAGGTCGAAGGCGGCGTTTAAGGGGAAGCTGGAAAATCCCTGAGCTCTATGGGCCCTGGATTTAGGATCTTTCCACACCCAACACCTGCATCCTTCTTGTTTCCAGAACTTCAATTGGACACTGGAGATACAGAGCACAGCCCAGAGATTCTGTGATTTGGGAACACGTTGCCAACTGTTCCTCCAAAGTCACTAGGGAACCAGCCCGATTTGTCCCATTAGGAACGTGTCGCGACCCGCGCTACCGTGGCGGGTGTTGGGAGCAAGGGGCGGCAGGCTGGACGGCTCGGAGGCCCTGCTCTCCCGCATCCCCGCCCTAACCAAACTGTCCAACACAACCCTGCAAGCGGCCATCGAGCGAGTTCAGGCAAGGGAAGAAACACGCAGCCTTCGCTCTATTTCACTGCACCGCTTCCCCCAGACGGCAGCAGGTGGTCGTCTCCCTGCCGCTCCTCCCCGACGGCAAGGTCAGCTGCATTCGGCCAACTAGAGCAGACTCAGAGCGCAGCTGCCAGCGTCCCCCGAGTTTCCCCAGTAGCACGGAGGGGCCACGGAGCGCTGCGAAGGACGCCAGAGCGCGGCACCGCGGAGAGGCCCTGCCGGGCACGGGACCCTCGGCGCACGCGGCTCTGCCCTCGCCCCAAGGCCACGGTGAGGGTGGCCGGACACCGCCCTCCGGAGAACTCCGGGAGACTGACTCCTCGCCGCCACTTAGCCCGGCACAACCTGCGCCACCCCCAGCGCGCAGTCCACCTCGCTCACCTACCACTCACCGCCCCGCCGACCTCATAAACAACTCCGGCAAGTGCGACGGGAGACTGCGGGGCGGTCCCGGCGGTCCGGGGCTGAGCGCGGGGGCAGGAGGCGGGCCAGGGTCAGGGCAGAGGCTGGGGCCGCGCCTCCCCATTGGCCCGGACGCAGTGGACTGCCCGAGCGGGCGGCGAGGCGCGGCGCAGGCGGGGCTGGGGGGCGGGGCCTGCAGGCGCGCGCCCGCGCCCCTCGCGCCCTCCCCCGCGCCCGCCGCCAGAGTTTTTAAAGTGGGCGCGCAGCCCCGGGAGCCGGACAGTCGCTCGCGAAGGGTCGCTCAGCTCCTGCTCTCGCGGCGTTCTCGCCCCAGCTCTCCCGAGGCGGCCGTACAATCCTCGGCAGTGTCCTGAGACTGTATGGTCAACGCAGCGGCCCGGCCCCGGAGTTCTTCCAACCTTCCAGCTCCCGGCGTTCGAGCCACTTCTTTTTAATTTTTTTTTTTTTAAGAGCCAGTAAAGTGACTCCTTTTCAAGGGAAAAGGGAACTTTGGTTGCCTTCTCGCTGCCCTTTTCGCGTTGACAACCTCCTCCCATTCCTTTCCCCGACCCGCCTCCCGGGCAGGTTCCTCCCCGTCACCTTTCTCCACCCCCCACCCCCGCACCTAGCCAGGCGCCCGCAAATTTCCACCTGACTGTGCGGGGCGCTCGGGACCTGCGAACACTTAGGACTCTTCCACCGGCCCAGGCCTCCGAGGGGGTGAAGAGCCACATCTGCAGCCTCCACTGACTGAGAAACTCGGGTGCTCGGCGTCTCCAGGGGCTACAGCAGCAATGACAGCTGACAAGGAGAGGAAAAGGTAAACGGGGCGTCCGAATCGGCGAGGGCGCTGGTCCGAGGGGATGGCCGGGCCGCGCGGGGTCGGCGCGGCAGAGAGGGGTTGGGAGAGGAGTGTGGAGAGGTCTTCGAGGCCTTGGATCGGTTTTGAGGGTTTTGAGTGGGAAGATCAGGTGTTCCGCCCGGGACGCGGAACGGCAGCTTCGCAATGGAGAGTTCTGGGGCCCCGGGGAAGCCGGGGTCCCTGGAGGAGAGGGGTGTTCCCACGGTCCCCTCCCAAATCTCCCTCTCCGCAGCCCGCAGCCAGCTCGTTGAAAGGTTTGTGCGTTGGTACTCTCGACTTTCCCACGACTCGCTTGTGGGGACAGCATCCCCTGCTCATTTTTCCCCAGGAGCCCCCCAGATCCCTGCAAAAGCGCTCCTACGCCCGCGCTACGCTCCAAATCTGGAAGAGACGGGAGGCGGGGCGCCGCGCAGGGACGCGCCCCCGCAGAGAGGCCGAGACGCGGCAAAAGCCCGGCTCCCGGGTTCCAGACCCCACAGAAGCTTGGAAAGCGCTCTCCCACCCCGCACCTCGACTCTGCGGGAGAGTGGGTTGTAACCGCAGTGTGCGGGGAGGGATGGCGACACTGGGCGCCCCTGGTAGTCCGGTGTCTCTCTCCCAGGAGGGCAGAGAAGGACAGCCACAATGTGCCCTCCTGCCCTCTTGAGGCTCTTAGCACTGGGTGAGAGGCAACTTAGGCCAACTCTCTGTCCTCCCGTCCCCTCCCGTCTCCTCCCGGCCGCTTCCGGCCTGGCCCGGCCTCTCTCGGAGCGGGCAGGAGCGCACCGCGCGGCCGCGCAGAAGCGGGCACGCCTCGCGAAAACGTGCCCGGCTCTGGGCCCAGCGCGGGGTCTGCCGTCTGGCCTCCCACTCCTATCTCCCCTTGTAGTACCCAGTAGGCTGATGCTTCCAGATCCGCGGTCGGCGGAGGCTTGGCATGGCTGGGTTGCAGCCCGGATTGGGGGCGCCGGGTGCCCCGCCAGGTTGCTGGGGGTTGAGCTGGACTGAGCCGCGGAAGCGGGGGGCCCGGAGAGTTCAGTCCCTGGGTTGATTTGCTTTTATTCCGATTTCCACTACGGGACGGGAGCCAGAAATAGTGTATCCTCTGGTTGAAAGTGGCGGTTCCCACCTCAGGGTACCGATAAGGATTTGATAAACGAGAGCGAATCGCGCCAGTCCTGGCCAGGCGCCCGGGCCTTTCGCTCCTGGATCGCTGAGGGTTGAGCCCCGCTCTCCCATCCTGGCCACAGCTCTCTCTCCCTCCGGGGTCATCTTCGCACAGCCAGGCCAGATACGGGTGAGGGCGCATTGGCCCGGCCACCCTGGGCCCTTTGGCTGCAGTCGGCGCGTCCCCGAGAGCTTCAGAGCAGTCCTGGGCTCTTGCGTCTTTTGAAGGTAGCGAAGCAAGGAAGAGACTTTAAGATTACAAAAGACTTACAAAACGCATTTTGTAAAACCAATGAAGCCAACATAGTAATGCTAGAAACAATAACGACTGGATATTTGAAAATCAAAGTTATAATCAGCTCATCTGCGAGCGCTGCAGGGTCCAGAGCCGGCAAGGGAACATTTTACAACTCTGATGCCTATCGGTGCATGTTGCAATCGCAGAGGTGGGACCTGATCGTAATCTTCACAAATGTGTGAAATGTCAGCTTTTCCAGTGCGACTTTGCCGCTGGTTCTGTGCTATTATGTATATTCATCATTGCAGAAAACTTGAGAGCAGGATCAAAAATTATTTCGACACTCCCGGCTGCAGTGGCTTCTTTTTTAGAAGCCTGGCGGAGAGATATAGGGACTGGGAAACGGGATCCGGGAGAAAGTTGCATAATTTACTCCAAATTATTTGAGAGAGCAGCCGCTTTAAGATATAAACGAGATGCCTGTGAGGCCGCTACATTTGCTTCGGTTCTCAACTGGTAGCGCAGCACCCAGAGCAACTGCCCTCTGCAACTCGCCTTGTGCTGGAGCAGCGTGACAGGGCAAACAGCATGTCCGTCACCATACAGAGACCCACGAGGGGTTGTCCAGTTCCTGAGGGGCTAATTGCTTTGAGACTTATTTACTGTTCGCTCTGGCTCTGTTTGCTGGGCGCAGACTTCTTGAGGGACCGCGATGTAATTTAAATATGTGAACCAATCACTACATTAAAAGTTGGTGTTGTCATGCTAGAAACTGTGTCTTTAGCTTTCTAAGCCTGTCTCACAAATGCGGTGGGATGCCTGCGGGGAGGTGGGGGGGGGGGCTCTCTGCTGATGATGACCATGCACCGGTTCTTAAAGATTTGAGTTTTTTCTGGTTCTGCATCTGGGGCGGCAGAACCACTTCTCCCCCAGAACTCAAGGTGCAAGGAAAATCCTCAGTGTTCTTTCTAACAACAGTCCCTCAAAGAGTGGGCAGGATTATTTTGTTCCACAACTTGGCGGCGAGGATGGATATGTTAATATTTAACAATGGAGTCTGCTTTCTAGATGATGGCTAGCTGGCCTTGATAGATGGTGCCAAAGTGTGCTTTTTTGTTTGTAGTGGGCATTCGCTGTGACATCAGAGATATTGAGCCTTGTTTCAGGTACTACACTTTCACTTATGCTTCTTCCCTGATATATCATGAGTGAAGTGATGGTATGGCCAAGACCCGGCTCCTGTTTGTGCGATGAACTAGAAAGTGTCTGGCAACTCACCTCCTGTTAAAACAATTTCTGAGTTCCTTTCCTGGGAGATAAGAGTTAGTCTGGAAGTTCTTAGGTGCATGGGGATTGGAGAGTAGTTCAGGTAAATGTAAGTGAGATCCTTGAAAAATCAGGAATCAAAGTCCAGTTCCAAAGCCAGACCCAACTCAGCACTTTTCAGGAAGGTTTACACTGCTTAGGACAGAGCCAGCTGTGGAAGGGGCTTGGGGACATCTGGACTAGAAGTTTTCAAACGATCTCCACCTCTTCCCCCTGCCAGATGGACTCAGTGTTTCCTCTGCTAAAATAAAATTAAAGTCCTTTTTTAAAATTTCTTTTTCCAATTCTGAAGGGATAAGTATCACAAGGAACTTTTTCTCAATTTAAATATATTTTCTACAAATATTTCTTTGGCACCTATTTCTATGGCATTACCACAATGCAGGATAATATGGAATTGATCTAACATATTCAAGATTAGGTATTTAAAACTTAATATATCCAGCTTTCATGAAGTTCAAAAGGATGCTGTGGCTTCAGGTTTTTTTCTGATGGAGAGCTTAGAATTAGTTTATAAGGTACCCGGAAATCATCTAGCCAAACGTTTTTCCTTCTGGATAAGGGCACTGAGGCCTATAGAGGTCAAGTGAGTTCCCCAGGCACAAAGAAAGTTGGTGGCTGGCAAGAATCAGAGCTCTGGTTCATTATTTTCAATTACATATGTGTTTTCCTGTTGTCCACAAAATAGTATCCATGAAATGCCTCTAGACAGGTAGGATGATTTCCAAAGGATTAAAGCTCCTTGTGTGCCCTACAACCACCAAACTTTGTAGAAAGGAGATTTTTTCTTCCAGAAATTTATGAAAGCCTCAGGCTGCAGCAGGAGTGATCCCGCTTGGTGCTTTTTTTTTCTTTTTTCTTTCTTTTTTTACAAAAAGGAAGCAGAATTGGTGCTGGTTGCAGTGTCTGTCAACTCTGGGAAGTACGCATTCATTGTTTTAACCCTTCCCTTAATTTCATACGCACAGATGTGGCCCTCAGTAAACAAAACTAGTACAAGGACTGTTCCGCAGTGTGGCAGATTGCTTGGTGAAGTAGAAAGCTCCCCGTTGGCAGAATCATTCAAGCAGCTACTTGACTGATCCTTGTATTGGGTTAGGTGACATTTTCATAGGAGTGAAAACCCTGAGACTAAAACAGTTTTATTCAGTTAGAATGTAAATCAGTACCTCTGTGTATGGGGTGTAGTGGGGGGTGATTTCTCAACTTTCTAGGGAGCTAGCTATTGCATAAATGTTTAGAAATGGAAGGAGCCTATTAAATATTCTTAGTACTCCAGGATTTTAGCCTAATACATGTGAAAATACTCAACGGTACTAATTGTGTCAAGATTTTAGCTTTTCCACTTTTCAGGAAATCTATTCCATTCATAGTATTTGCTCTTTTACATTTTCTCCAGTCTGTCCCATATCAGCATGAGAGTTTCCCTTTTCATTTTAGCCTAATGAGTCTGCTTTTTTCTTTTAGTACTGACCATCACTGGTAGTGCTTTGCTCTGCTTTATGGCAGTCGTGTGAAGTTAGCAATGTTTGCTCCCAGGGCCCCCAATGCCCTTCACCCCCTCCCCCCATTCCCAGGAACCCAGTACTGCCAATCTTATGATGAAAACAATCTCTCAGATATTCATGCCAAGATATAAATCAGCAAGACAACAAATGTGTGTTGAACGACTGCTACCTACTCTGGATATAATGCTGAAGTGGAGATCAAGAAATAGGGGGTGTGGTCCTTGTCTTCAAGTTGTTTAGTCTGACTGGGAGAGAAAGGGACACACATGGAAGTTTAAGAAAAATATAGGTTGCTAACATGTGACTTTTCTGTAGGGGTCAAATCTTTTGAAGCTAAAGGCATGACGTTCTGAGTAGTGGTTGAGGCAGAACCTCTCCCCTCCCACACGCAATTATTTAAGAGTGTCGTGAGGCGGGCAGGTCTGGGGCTGGTTCATGGTGGCATTGACCGCAGCGTAAACTGGCTCTGAGGGAAGCCGGGTGGGGCTCGTCTGTGTGTCAGTGGGTAATGAGAGTAAAGAACAACAGGGGTTCAAGAGTATTCCCTGTTGTCTCCTTCAGCACCCGAGGCAGAAAAGGACCCCAAAGTTGAATGCTT
>PVKY010001759.1:0-29664 GCA_004027775.1 Bradypus variegatus | reverse complement strand
TCCCCTTGGAGGGTGACATTCTAGCTGGGGAATATGGACGATTAAGAGGTGAAGGTGTGGGCTGTCAGAAATACAGGGAAAACGCCAGAAGACACGGGGAGGGCTAGCGCGATCAGGCAGGTTTGCTGTGACGAGTTGACATGTGATATGAGATCTAAATGACAAGGGAGGGTCACGTGAAGATCTGGAGGAAATGTGATCTGAGGAGAGGGCACGGCCCGTGCGAAGGCCCTGAGGCAGGCCCAGGCCTGGTATGTCAGAGGAGCAGCGAGGAGGCCCGTGGGGCTGGAGCGGAGGGAGCGAGGGGGAGAGTGGGAGGAGGGGAGGGCAGGGAGGGGACGGGGCAGGGCGTGCAGGGCCTGGTGGGCTGTGGGGAGGACTTGGGCTTTTGCCCCGAGGAAGGTGAGAGCCACGGAGGGCTGTGGGCAGAGGGGTGGGCCCAGACTCAGGTGCTCACGGGCGCCCTCTGGCTGCTGCAGGGAGAACGGGTCAAATGAGGACAGAGGCAGGGGTGGGGGGTGAGCGATGAGGTTTCTGCAGAGATCCAGGTAACCGATGATGGAGGGTGAGGGTGTGGGGGTGTGTGAGAGCAGTAACCAGATCCTGAGTGTCTCAAAAGCGCTGTCAGGGCGTGGAGAAGGGTTGGATGTGGGAGACGAGAGAGAGAAGACTCAGAAGCCTCGATTTGGGGCCTGAGCAAGTGAGGAAAGTGGGGGCGGCGGTGGGGCCATCTAGCGAGACGCCAAGCAGGCTGGGTGAAAATTAAGAGCGTGGTTCTGCCCAGGTTCCACTGGAGGTGCCCACTGGGCGCCCAGATGGAGACGGTGTCTGTGAAAGCAGCCGTGGGGGTCAGAGCTGGGAGGGGAGAGAGCAGAGGGCCAGTGGCGGTTCCGGGGCAGCACGTGCAAAGGCCCCGCGCAGGAGAGTGCCGCCTGCTGTCAGGGACAGAGCAGAGCCAGCGCGGCCCGAGCGGAGGGCGAGGAGCCGGTGCCTCCCTGGTGGCCAGACCATGCAGGCCAAAATGGAGGTGGTGGTGGTGGATGTTACCTGACGGGCGCAGGGTCTGAGCTGGGGGGTGACATGAGCCGACAGCCAGGATGCCATCTAGCTCACGGGGAACTTGGATTATTGCCATCTTACCTGTGAGACAACAAGCCCTCCAGGGTACAAGGGATGCTCGAAGCGTGGCCTTGGCCTGGGTCACCCTGACCTCTTGATATACTGCTGAAGCTGTCACCTCCCTTGCCGGCTTCTCTTTCCAGATCGAAAAGGCCCAGAAGGTTCCGGAAGGGCAGCCACGGCCGAGCCAGGGTCCCGAGGCCAGAGAGGAGGATGCTGCTGGCCGAGAGGTGCGTACATGTGGGCCAGGGGTCCCCTCTGTCCATCACCTGCTCACCTGGTCCTTTCTCCCGCAGGTGGGGGACCCCAGCTCTCTGGCCAGGCTCTGTGGTCTCATCCGGCAGCTCCATGTGGCCTACAGCAGCCTGGCAGCCGGGCTTCAGGGCCTTCCCCCCGAGCTCCAGCAGCAGGTGGCGGGGGCCCGACACGGCGTCTGTGAGCTGTACAGTGTCGCCTCCTCGGCCCAGACCCTCGGGGAGCTGCCAGCGGAGAGCCTGACCCGGAGCTGCGAGGGCGTGAGCCAGGCATGGCAGGGGCTGGAGCGGCTGCTGGAGACGGTGCAGCACAGCCGCCCGCTCGGCTGGCTGGTGGGGCCCTTTGCCCTGCACCCACCCGGGCGGCCGCTGTAGGGCCCGTGCCCGGTAGCCTCTGCCGAGCCCCCCAGGCCCCTGACTCGGCTCCAATTCCCCTGAGACAGCGCTGGCCACACGAGGACATGGGCACTGAGGGAGGGCTTTCCTGCGTGCAGCTCGCTGAGCTCCCACTCTGGGCCTGCCTGCGTCTTCTGCCCCCTCTCCCTCAAGCCCTGCAGGCTGGTCTCACATTCTAGGGATCAGGGACTCAAAGCGGGGGGCTCAGGCAGTGACCACCGGCCTTCTTCCCTTGGAGACCTTTGGGCAGCCCTCCAATTCAGGAAGGGGAGGCAGAAAGGGGCATTGCCCAGCAGGGTCTCCATTCTGCCCACACACCCTTTAACATCAGGGGCTCCTCCTGCCCCCCAGCCTGGGCCCACTCCAGCCACGCTCCAACAGCACATACCCCCGGCCCTCGGTCAATGCTTTGCAAGTCTTGAGCACCGTGTTCCCATGCGCCAGGGAGCAGAACATCGGTCCCAGCCCGAGGCAGGCTCTCGCCGCCTCCTCTGACCCTGAGAGAAGGGGATGCAGGAGGAGAAGGACGCCGTGAGCGCAGTGGCTGTCACATCGGGCTCTGCGCTGGCTAGAGGGCAAAGCAGGCCCCTTCCTCTCCCACACGCTCGACCACCCAGGCCCACCCCGGCCCATCCCAGCCCGGCCCATCAACCGACACCCGAGACCTGATGCCCGGCGGGTCCCTTGGGAGCTGGGGCCCCGAGGGTGCTAACGGTGAACAAGTGTCCCCACTGGGGGGGTCACTGGAGAAGCTGGGGACAGATGTGCCGGCCACAGCTGGAGATCTTGGCCGGAGGGTTAGAGCCCAAGACAGGGGCTGTGGTGGCAGCCGATGGGGTGGGGGGCAGAGAGGCCAAGGCAGGCAGCCAGCTGGGACCCACCGGCCTCCCAAGCCTGCCTTTCCCTGCTTCCCTGCGCCCCCCGAGACACGCGGCCGAGATGTCGGCATGTGAGACCCCTCCCCGGCCCTCCCGCCTGGCTCCCGGAGGAGCTGCTGTGCCCAACCACCCGGCCCTGCCCCGGGAGGATCCACACCACCTCTGAACCCCCCGCACCTCGCCCCATCGCGAGGGGTGTCTGCGGCTTCCCCACACTGCGCCCCATCGCTGGCGGGGAGACGCAGGAGGGATGGGCCAGCTCTCCCCACAGGGGCTGCTATGGCTACCAGGAGCGCATCAGCTTCGGCCCAGACTGGGGGAGCTGGCACGACATGAGGCTAGCCAGCCGGGGGGGGGAGAAGTCAGGCCCCTTCCCGCGCCCTCCACGGTCTCCGTCCAGGGCCGTGAGCCTGGAAACATGTTCGCTCGTGGGAGCCGAGCTCAGCGCCTCGGCCTTCGGTCTGCTTGATGTGAGCGAGGGTCTCGGGAGGCCCCTGCCTACCACAGCCTCTTCCCCAGCTGAGATGGCAGGAGCCTGTCCACGGCGGGCAGGGGACGGTCACAGCCACTCGAGTGACGACGGGGCACAGCAGCTCCGTCGGGGGGACGCGTCCACTCCACTGATGAGGACACGGAGGCCCGGAGACCCAGGCCACCTGGCTGGGATGTGCTCACGCTTCTGAGCACGGAGGAGACAGACAAGGGCACCCTCTCCCCGGCCTGGATGACCCGAGCTGGCGGCGGGTCCCTGGGACTGGCTCCGGGGCCCCCAGAGCCACCTGCAGCCCAGGTGGGAAGTGGAAATGGCCACATCAGCGACGGAGCAGCCCTGGCTGGGCCTGGCGTGGGCCACACCAACACACGGTTTAGGGGCTTTTCTTTCTCCTCCTTGGTGACCGGGAGGGCCGTGCCCCGGTCCTGGTCTCCTTCCCCACGGCCCAGCAGGGTGGGGCTGCGCCGGGAGACATCAGAGCAGAAGCCCGTCTGCTGCTAACAGACGCCCCTGGCTTGTCCCCTCGTCCCCAAACAGGCCCCTGAGAAGCCACAACTGCCCCCCACTCTGGACCCCAAAGGCGCCGTCACACTAGAACAGCCAAACCAATAAAAGCGATTTTTTTTCATTAAAAAACCCTTTATATTCATTTCATGTCGGTCAGAAATCACAGAAATTAGGCAGAAAAAACCCAAAGGGACGAATACAAAGGAGCAGCACAGCGTCTCCCCCAAAGTTCTCTGCTCTCCCGGAGGTCTGGCGGGGGAGGCGGCCGTGGGCACGCGGGGGCGTGCGGGGGGCGCCGGCGGGCTCAGCTCTCCTCGTCGGGTGACTCCGAGTCCAGCTGGACCCGCTCGTGCTCCGGCCACTCACTCCCAGGCCTGTCTGGGCTGGGGCGCCCCTGGGGGCTGCTGGTGGGGGGCACAGCGTGGGGGGCACAGCGGGAGGGGGCGGTGAGGAGCCAGGCAGGGGGCAGGGACCCCGAGGAAGGGTGATGCCTCCCCTACCGTCTCCCCACCCGTCTCCTCCACCACTAAGAGGCCAGAATCTTCCGGAAGACAAGGCCTGCTCCTGCATGCCGGACGCCCAAGCCCACCCGTGCCCGGCACACAGCGGCTACTCGACACACGCGGGGTGACCCAGTGGGCCTTGCCGGCCCGTGGCTCTGGAAGACGCACCCTTCCCAGGAGGCCGAGGTGTGTGGCACTGGGACCTCTGAGCTCTCGACCCCTCCTGCAGCCCCTCTTCTCTCAGGAAGCCCCCCGGCCTGGCCCCCCAGTACACTTACTCGTTGGGGAGGTTTTCGGGGGAGTCGCAGGGCAGCCCCTCGTCTGGCTCCTTGTCCTCCAGGCTCTCGCCCTTCTGGGACATGGCCTCGCCGTTCACAGGCGCTGAGCCATCTAGGGGAGACGAGGAGCCTGGGACACTGCAGGGCCACCCACCTGCCAGGTGACAGGGCCTCAAGGGGCCCAGCACCCACCCACCCAGGGGCCTCATCTGCCGCCCCTCCCAGCTGTGTGAGGTTCATTCTGGCAGCCGGCCCCGAGGGAGGGGCAACAGATGAGTGGACAGGGGCCCTGGTGGGGACAGCTGCCCCCAGGGCCGTCTTTTAGGCCCCACCTGACCCTGGGCGGCCTGAAGGTGGCTGGTGCCCGAGGGCTGCCAGAAGCACCCAAGTGTGGGACCCAGCCAACCCCACCAGGAAGCGGCCCCCACCCCGCCGCCTGCAGCCACCGTCCTCTCGGCCTGCCTGCGGCCCCCAGGTCCCGCTGAGGCCCTTGCCCTGGGGGTTCACATGCGCGGCCTCAGGGGTGTCTGGGCCCTGACTGCTGAGACCGTGTGGCCGTCATCCCCTCGGCAGGGCCCACGGATGGAGCCCACCCACAGGAACGTGCCACCCCTGCTGGCTGAGATGGAGCTGTGCGGTGCCCCCCAGATGCCCACCCGAGCACCCCGCTCCCTCAGCTGCAGGGTCTGTGCCCCGGCCATGAGCCCCGGGGGTGTCCCGGCCTGGCTCCTGACCTGCGCTCGGCTCCTCCTCCGCCTTCTCCTTGGCGGCCTCCCCCGCAGCCAGCTTCTCCTCGCCCTTTTCTGCGTCACTCCTCTCCTTCTCCGTCCCGGTCTTGCTGGCTTTCTGCACGGCCTCAACCTTGGGGCCCAGGACCCGCGACTTGAGCCGGGTGTAGACCTCCGCCGCCTTCTCCATCACCTCCTTGTTGGCCTTGTAGCGGCGGATCTGGCCCCGGGGGGAGGCCGGCTCAGGAAGGGCAGCTGGCCTCCCCCCGACCATGAGGCGCCCCACCTCGAGGCCACCCCTGGCAGCACCTCCCCACGAACACGGCGCCCTCCACACAGCCTGACAGTGCCCCGCGGCGGTGCCCGTGGTACCTTTTTCAGCGTGGCCACCACGTCTGTGTTTTTCTGGAGGATCTGGGACGTCACGTGTAGCATCCCGAGCGACTCCAGGGCACTCAGGCAGCGCTTCACGTCCTGCAGGGGACGGGGGGACAAGGAGGGACGGGCTGCCTGAGGTGACCCCGGCGGGGGGACCCTGGCCGTGCTGCACCTGGGCCTCCGTCTCCCGAGACTTCTAAGGGCGCTCTCTGCAAGTGGCGGCACCAGATTGCCGGGCTTGGGGCAAGTGGCTGCGCCTGACCCCCACGGAGGGTCTTACCGGGTTGTCGACTTTCAGGGCAAACTTGATCTCGCTGTGCAGCTTCTGGAGCTTCTCCTCCACGGAGGGCTCTGTGGGCAAGGGTGCCACCTGTGCGTGAGCTGCCGCTGGGGGCCCTGCCCCCCACCCCCAGCCCTGCAGCCCGCCTCAGAGCTGGGGAGCCGCTGCCCAAGCCCCGAGCTCACACCCTCCCTGGCGCCAGAAGCCCCTAGGGGAGCAGCGCAGCCTCCCCACCTTTTTTCTTCTCGGCCTTCCTGTCTGGCGCCAACGTTTCAGATCTCTTGCGGGTTCGCTCTACCTTCATGGACCTGTGGAGAGTTGCTCCCTTAGACGGGCCCGGGGCCCAGCACTGTGGCTCACCCCGAGGGACAGGACAGCCAGAACAGCTACCCCGGCTTCTAAAAGGAAACCTCCCGGAGGCTCTAGGAGCCGGGGCCAGGAGGGGGCACAGGCCAGGCCCCGCGCAGTGACCCAGGTGAGGCTGTGCCTCCCACGGGCCTCGCCTTGGCCCCTCGAGAGCGGACGGCGTGAAGCGCAAGGCCTCTTTCCCGCACAGGTGCCTGAGAGCCAGCGGGGAAACACGTAGCGAATTTCTCAGCAGCCCGTCTGCCTCCCGCCTTTGTGGGCCGCAGCCTCGACCTCTAGGGCTGGGTCTCGCGCCTCAGCACTGTTAAGTGTTTTCTGGGGTGGGGGTGCCCCGGGCGCCTGGGGGTGTTGAGCTGCCTCCCTGGGCTCACCCCACTCCGTGCCCAGAGCAGCCCCTCCCCCAGTCCTGACAATGACAACACAAATGCCCCCAGACGTCGCCCCGTGTCACCCGGTCCAGGGGAGGCCCGCAGGCCTGGGGCAGTCTCCAGCAGAAGCGGTGGGCCCCGTGACCGAAAGCACCCGTGGGTCCTCAGTACAGGACTGAGCTCGGGCCGGGCCTCGGGGTGGGGGCGCGGAGCAGGGTGCTGACCTGGCTCGGGGCTTCTCCTCGGGACGCCCCCTCTTCTCCCTCTGGCTGGGCCGCCTCGGGGGCTCTCCGCTTTGCGACTGCAGCTTCTTAGCGGACTTCCCCACCTGCGGCGGCCGGGGGCAGGAGGGGTTGCGGGGCCGTGAGGCAGAAGCTCACGGGGACAGACTCACCGTCCTCAGCTCCTTCTGCTTCCCCCTTCTCGGTGCCGGGAGCTGGGGGAGCTGGGGGAGCTAAGGCCCCCATGGCCCCGAGAAGCCCCTGAGAGGACCTTGGGGCCTTGGGGTCAGGGCTGCCCCCGACAGAGGGCGGTTCCCCCACATGGCCCCTGCCCAGCAGCCCCAGCCTGGGCTCCCGTGCTGCCTGGGGCCGGGGCCTCAGGCTCCCTTTGGGGGAAAGAGGAAGAGGACTTTCTCTGGTTTCCCTCAAAGGAGAAAAGGCTCTGGGACTGGGGGCTCAGTCTACAGGCCAAGGGGGTGGGGGTCAGGATCCCCAGATTCCAGCCAGACAGCAAATGCCATGAAGGTAGAAAGCAAGCAGGCCCCACGGCCGGGCAGGGAAACTGCAACAGCCTGCCCTGGGCTCCCCAGCACCGTGGGGAGGCCTCCTGACTGCTCCCCAGCTCCCACCCTTGCCCCCCCACTCTGTCCTCCCCTCGGCAGCCAGAGGGCGCCTGTGAGCACCTGAGTCAGGGCCCGTCCCTCCTCTGCCCGCAGCCCTCCGTGGCTCCCACCTTCCTTGGAGGAAAGCCCAAGTCCTCCCCGCGGCCCCCCAGGCCCTGCACGCCCTGCCCCGTCCCCTCCCTGCCCTCCCCCCTCCCGCTCTCCCCCTCACTCCCTCCGCTCCAGCCCCACGGGCCTCCTCGCTGCTCCTCCAGCACCCCAGGCCCTGTCCAGCCTCAGGACCTTTGCATGGGCTGTGCCCTCTGCCTGGAAGGCCACCCCTCAACGTGATGTCATGGATCGCCCCTCACTTCATTCCAATCCTTCCTCAAATGTCCCCTTCTCAGTCGAAGGCTTTAGGATCTCCGCTAACCGCATGGCAGCCCTCCCCCGTCAACACCCCGTGTCCCACCCCACCTCGCTTTACTCTTCCTCTTAGCGCTTAAGGCTCCCGAGCACACGGTTTATTGTATGTGTGCCTCCGATTCTCTGCCCCCCATGGTCGTCAGCTCCTTGGGGGTCAGGTTGCTGTTTCCTTAGCTCCTCACTGCTGGGGCCCCAGCACCTAGAACAATGGCGCCCAGTGCATAGTAGGTGATCAATGAACATGCTGAATAAAGGAAGAGCTTCGCTGAATTACGCCACAGACGGGGGGTAGCCCCAGGACCCCCTCCCCTCACCGTCACCCCGGTCTGGGGGTCCTGCGCACACCTCCTTGTCCAGCTCGGCCTCCGGCTCCGAGTCGGAGGAGGACTGGGGCCCCCGGCCGCGGCCCTTGCGGCCGCGCTTCCTGACGGGCTCGTCGTCGTCCCGGAGCTCGTCGCCACTGCCCGCGCTACCGGGCGGTGCCTCCTCGCGCTCGGCCCGCTCCCGCCGCCGCTTCTCCTCCCTCTCCTGCTCCCGCAGCCGCCGCAGCGCCTCCTCCTGCTCCCGCCGCCGCCTCTCCTCGAGCTCGCGCCGCCGCTCCTCGTCCCGGCGCTTCCACTCGCTGATGCGGTCCACTTCGTCGCTGTCGCTGGGGCGGGCAGTGGGGGACATCAGGGCATGGCGGGGGGGCCTGGGGATGGCCAGAAGCAGTGCCCAGGGCACCCCCCAGCCGCCTGGACACGCACCTGTCACTGCTCGAGCTGGACGGGGGCCGCTCGGCCTTGGGCTTCCGGCCGCGGGGTTTGGGAGGAGGTTTCTCGGCTACGGGAGGAGGAGGCAGGTGTGACCCCCTTGCCCAATGCCCCTGCCACGGCTGCCGAGGCTTCACGGCTGGGCAGGGACCCAGGACGACAGGGGACGGCTCCGGGAGCTGCCAGTGCCAGCCGAGCCCGCGGCCTACCTGGCTTCCGGCCCCGGGGGGGCTTTTTCACGGAGACATCTGAGTCGGAGGAGGAGGACGGGGAGGGCGACAGCTCGGACCTGGCCACGGCCACCGGCTCGTTCTTGGCCCCGTCTGAGTCTACTTTGGAGTCGGAGTCGGAGGCTGACGCCACCTTCTGGAAAGACAGCGAGGGGACAGGCCAGCGCGTGATGGACACACGAGGTCCACTCAGAGCCCACGCGGAGGCCACTGGGGACAGACCGCGGCCTGCTCCCGCCAAATCTGCCTCCGCCTCCCAAACAAAACACCTCTCACTGGCCCGGCACTGTCCACAGCCCCGGGTATTTTGTGTGACCATCTGGACCTTCACAGTGGCCAAGAGGCCTGCCCCCCCCCCGGCTTTCGTCAGGGAAGCACAGAAGTCACAGCCGCAGTTTTCAATCTTTTTTCTAGTGGCAAGATCCACACTTCATAGCAAATCCCACTTGCAGGTCCCCCAGGATGGGCTGCTCTTCTCTGTCACCTTCACCCCACCCAGGGCTCACCCCACAACCAAAACACGCACACACCCCCAAGGCCCACTCCCTTCTGAGGCTCACGCTCCAGAATGCTGTTTCCCAGTCTGGAGTGGACATTCTGCTCCTACCTTTTTCTTCCTCCCTCCAGCAGGGCCCCGCCGGGGGGCCCGGGTCACCGCCTTCTTCTCGGGGGTGAAGTCCTAGGGGGAGAGAAGGGGGCGCAACGTGGGACCCCTGGGCCGGCCACTGTCTGCCCTCACCATGGACATCTTCCCTCCCACCTGCCCACCTGGTCGCTGGTCTTCTCAGACTCAGACGAGCTTTCTGAGTTCTCTTCTTCCGACGGGGACAGGCTGGCTTGATCCAGGTCGCTGGAGGCCTTCCGAGCTCGTTTGGAGACTGACATCTGGAAGGGGGGCTGCCCGAGTGGGTCAGTGCATGGCAAAGCCCCCTCCCCAACCCCCTACTTTATGTTAAGCCCTCAGTTGTGAGGCTTCCTTGAGTCGAACTTATGGTTGTAAAGAGGATGCTGAGCCCACCTGGAATCATGCCCAGGAGTCACCTCCAGAGAACTTCTTTTATGGCTCAAATGTGGCCTTTCTCTCTCTAAGCCCAGCTCTGCAAATACATCCATCAGCCTCCCCCCGATGTGGGACAGGACCCCCGAGATGAATGAGCCTTCCTGGCAACGTGGGACACGGATTCCAGGAATGACCCTGTCCCTGGCATTGAGGGGTTGAGAATGCCTTTTTGACCAAATTGGGGAAAAGCAAGGAAACAAAATAAGATTTTAGTGGCTAAGAGATTTCAACTAGAGTCAGGAGGCCGTCCTGGAGGTTACTGCCATGCAGGCCTCACCAGATATGCCAAATGTCACAATATGATAGGCCCAAGTCAACAGCAGTCCCGAAAACCTTAAAGAATACCCGGGTCCCTGTCTGAGACTCTATAAGGTTTCACTCCCTAAGTTTATTCTTCAGAACCTTAAATCCTCCAGAGAACAACTGTGCCAGCTAAGTCCCGAAACCCAGAGGCCACAGCCTGTTCAAGAGCATCAACCAGATGTGTCCCCTTTTCCCATAAAGTCGACCCCCCTTTTCAACATGAACAGGTTAGGGGGTCACTGCCTAGACACCCCTGAAGATCAGGAAAGCGATTAAACTAGGGGAAGGGGCAGCAAGAGCCAAGATGGAATTTCACAGAGGATGATGAATAATGAATCCCCATATAATTTCCTTTTCCTTAGTTGCTAGGGTACTAGAATAGCTAGAAGGAAAGAACTGAAATGGTGGAACTGTAACCCATAGCATCCTTTGAGATTTGCTCTATAGCTACTTGTTAAATAATAATTTCAAAGTTATCACCTTTTTGCATATATGTCATATTTCACAATAAGGAGATAACTGAAACTGTGGAATTGTAATTCATAACATTCTTTGAAATCTGCTAACTACCTGTTAAATTGCACTTGGGGAGTTATCACTTCTATGTAAATGTGTTACATTCCACACAAAAAAAAAAAAATCCCCGCAGTGCTCCCCGGTGCCACAGCAAGACACCCCCCGACCTGGCCCGTTGCAGCCAGGGTTGGAGCTGAGATATTTTAGCCTTTTATGGGGGGGCGGGGGGTCCCTTGGAGAATCTGAGAAAAACCAGGGGTCCTCTCCCCAGAGGAACACACATGCAGACGATTCTGAATTCAGCTTCAGGGGTTCACAGGCTCCCAGAAAGAGAAGCCAACCTAGGAATTGTCATAAAAGAAGGATCGGGCAGTCAAGAGACCTGAACTTCAGAGACAGCTCTTAGCCCAGTGACGACAGAACATCCTTCTCTTTGGGCATCTGTCTGGGACAAAGCGCGCCGGCCTCTGTCACATCCCAGCAGAGAGAAGCTTCCTCCGGCCTCTGTCGCCCGAGCAGCTCCCGTGGTCTGTGCCCTGCCTGAGGCCTGGTGACACGAGACAGACAAGGTGCCTGCCCCCCTGCAGCCTACGTCCTCCGGGAGAGACGGGTGCAGGCGTTTAAGGATCTGCGAGACTCGGAATGCCCGGGAAGATGAAAGGAGCCGTGGTGGGACGTGACGGCTGGGCTGCAGGGCTCGACGAGAGGCCACCGTGAGGGCGACCTGCTTGAGCCAAGGCCCCAGGACGAGCAAGTGACAAGCGATGGAGGGGCTTCCCAGGCACAGGGACAGTAAGGAGAAAGCCTCAGAAGTAGAAAGGAGCTTGGCATTTTCAAAACTCCAAAGAAGGCCGGGGTGGGGGGTGGGACTGGAGAGGCCGGCTCGGCCCCCTCTGACGGTTGGCGGGTTGTGACAGGAAGCCATGGTCAGAGCCCCTGCCTCACGGAGGACTGCCCGAGGCCCGGCACGCTCCGTTCCTCACCACCCCGTCTCTCGGCAGGGGAGCCTGGACACGGGGCGGAGACAGGGCGCTCCCAGGCTAACCAGGTCTGAAGGCTACTGAAGCAGTACAGAGTCAGCGGCCCGTTCTGCTTTCCCTTTTCAACCCTGTGAGGATAAGGACTCGGGGCACCTGGAAGCTACTGGAATGAGACGCATTTTCGTCTCCCTTGCAGACTGACATCTCATTCTAGCAGATTCTCAAAGCAACTCCAGGCTCTGAAAATGACTAAGGATCTCAAACTGGGATGTGGCCTGGTCTGAGATGGCCTGGGTGCTGGGGGCAGATGCAGGGGCGCCGGGCCTGGAGGGGAGGTGGGGTTGGGGGCAGAGGCTGCAACGGCTGAATCTAACCAGTGAAACCTGCATAGGAGGAGGCCACAGGACGGGCCGTTAGGAGAGGTAAATGTGCACAGCAGACCTGCGGACACCTGGAGAGCACAGGCACAAACAACAGTGACCCGGGAGAGCGTCAAGCCGACCGTCAGTAACAGCATGGACCCCCGTGGATCAGGGAAAAGCACACCCAGTGTGCCACTGCAGTGGGATTACGAACAAAAGGTCTCTTCGACTGTCCCCTACTGTTGCCAGAAGGTGCCATACTGACGACAGGGGAGCCAACGCTGTGAATGTCAAGAATGCCACTGCAGTCTGGACGCGAAGGTGGTTAAAATGGGAAATGCTATGAAGCACAGAAGCTACCACGATAAAAATTTTCTAAAAAGGTGTGGTAGTAATGACTTGTATTTGTTCCAGGCACAGTCGGTAGAAACATCCGGAGGAGTACAGAGCAAGCTAATGGGGGTTCTCTCTGTGGGGTGGGGCAGTTGAGAGACATTCGTTTTCTACCTGTTTCTGTTTGATTCTTTTCCAACAAGGGTAAACAGAAACAACAAGGACTCTTTAAAACCATGCCAAATAGATGGGAAAACCTTTGGAGACAAAACCTAAATGCCCAAGCATTGTGCATTTAACAGAACACTTCTCAACCCTGGACAATGGCACTTGAAGACAGTATTTAACGTGCTCAGGATGTGGTGCTAAGTGAAAACATCCAGGCACGCATGGCATGTGCAGCTTGCCGATGCTGAGGTTCACACACACACACTCTCGGAGCAGAGCACACTGAAGACCATAAAGAAGCACATCAGGAAGTTAACAGTCCTTGGCTTGGAATCCCCACTCAGTCTAGGAATTTTTTTTTTTACTAGCATTTTGTATTTTTTGCATCTTCCAACTCCTCTGTAATGAAGACGGCTAATTGTTATAATTGGAATCAAAATGCAGATGCCAGTGGGGACCTGCCACCCACTCTCTTGGGTTTGTTAGCACCAAGAAAACCAGAAACCACGATGCTGCGAGCGCCATCACCCCCCGTCTTTCCAACCCCTCAGAAGACTGAAGGCTTCTTCTCTGAAGAAAGTAAACCACCCAAGAGAAAACACCTATAGACAGTAACATTCAGAGGGACCCCTCCTACTGCTGTCAGCTCTCAGCTCGGTCACTCAGTAACGAAGCTCGCCAGTTGGAAGTCCAGCACGCAGCTTCACATCTTCCAGCAAACATCTCGGTGCCTTGTTTTGAAACATGAATGGGCACAAAAAGGCCACCAGGTATTTGAGAAAGCCTCTAGCAAGAGGGGCAGACAGAACCCACCACAAAAACGTACACCAAAATAAAACTGTACCAAGGGCCCAGAAGAAGCTTGTGCAGGAAAGGACTCGGCAGAGAAAACACAAAGGAAAACACTGGGGTATGGAAAAGTGGAGCAGTGACCGAAAATCCCGAGAAACCATTATTTCCAGGCTCCAGCCTGCACCGATCGAGATGGTGGAGTGTGACGATTCAGGACTCCTGTCCGCTGCGGAAGCTCTGAACAACCAGAACGAACTGGCAAAAACATCTTTCTCCAAGCTCCAGAAACAGTTAATGGGCTGCAGTAACCGGGCAGGCACCAGATCAATAACGAGGCTACTGGGAAGTGGTGGGACGTGGCGGTGCCCGGGCAGGCCCCCTTCCCACCTGTCGCCATTCCGAGCGGAGCAGGCCTGTGCTCCGGGGGCAGGTCCCTGGCCCTGATCCTGGAAGGGACAGAGCAAACCTTCCACACATCACAGCAGCACAGGTGTCAGGCAGTGGCCGGAAGGACTCTCCATCCCGGAACTCGCCCTGCATGCAGAAGGCAGCTCCCCCAGCTCTCCTCGGTGGGAGGGAGTGAAGACATGACCACCTGGGGCTAGGGAGGGCAGGCTCTGCGACATACAGGGTGGTGCCTGGGACCCTAGGGAAGAGGGGCACACACAGCCACGTAAACAGGGGAATTCCCAAGACCCCATGTGCATGCCCAGAAAGGAGCAGGAGGCCCCTATGCTTTGGACCAGGGCTATTCTTCAGACTCATTGTACGGATACACTCTGATGTAGAGCACTCTCCTTGGTCAAACTGCAAAGACTGAGAGAGGTGTTTTCCTTTTTTCCCCTTGCTTTTCTGTTGTTATTATTTGTTAGCTCATGAGACTCAAGGAAAGCCCTGTCACCACACTAGCTGGGTGGAAGTTTATGGAACAGATGCCTCAGAGTCTACATTCCAATGTTAACACTTTAAATATCAGAATGTCCAGGTTTCAGAAAAGGTTACATACATACAAAGAAACGGGAAATGATGGCTCTGGCAAAGGAGAAGACTAAAGCATTAGAAACCATCAATGAGAAGGACCAGACCTGGGTCAGACTAGAAAAAGACTTTTTAAAAAACGGTGTTAGCTATGCCCAAAGAGCTAAAGGAAAACATGGATAAAGAACTAAATGAAATTAGGAAAATGACAGATGAACACAAAGAGAATATCAAAGAGAGATGAAAATTATGAAATGGAACCAAGCAGAGCTAAAGGTCACAGTAACAGAAATTTAAAATTTCCTCAACAGGCTCAACAGCAGAGAACTTGAAGATAAGATAACTGAAATCATCCAGTCCAAGAAGCAGAAAGAAGAATGAAGACAAGTGAGCAGAACGTGAGGAAACTGTGGGGCATGATGAAGTGCACCAACACAGACAATGCGCGAACCCCAGAAGGAGAAGGAGAGGAAGGTGTAGAGAGAAGTTTTTTTTTAAATGGCAGAAAACTTCCCAAATTTAGCACAAGACATGAAAATACACATCCAAGATGCTCAACAAACTCCAAACAGGCTAAACCCAAGTAGACCTGTACTACGGCATATTATAATTAAACTGTCAAATGCCAAAGACAAAGAGAGAACACTGAAAGCTCCAAGAGAGATGCAGCATGTCATATCCAAGGGAGCCCATGAAGTTGAAATTACATGTCAATTTCTTATAGGAAACCAGGGAGGCAAGCAGGCAGTGGGAAGCCGTATTTAAAGTGCTGAAAACAAAAAACTGCCAACCAAGAATTCTATATCCAGCAAAACTGTCTCTCAGAAATGATGGATTTAAGACATTCCAGATAAACAAAACCTGAGGGAGTCTTTCATCATTAGACCAGCCTAGAAGAGATGCTAGAGAATTCTGCAGGTTGAAAGAAAGGACAATAGAAAATAGATTGAAGCCACATGAAGAAATAAAGATCTGTGGTAAGGGTAATGACAGGGGTAAATATAAAGCCAGTACTACGGTATTTCTGGTTTGTAATCCACTTTTTACTTCCTGTATTTCACTGCATAAAATGTAATGATAAATTAGTAGTTTTGGACTCATATAAGAACTACATAACGGTGGGGGGATGGGTACAGAAACAGTTACGTGTGCTAGTCAAGTTCTATGCTGGTAGCAAAACAAAGCAAATGGTTACAAACTTAGGGTAACTGCAAAGAATATACTGGTGAACATGCAAGCTCATAGACAGGAATGAAGAACAAGCTGCCAGGGGCTGGGAACAGGAGGAATGGGGAGTTAAGGCACAATGGGAGTAGGGTTTCTGTTTGGGGAGATGGGAAGGTTTTAGTCACGGAAGGTGATGAGGGCACCCCAATATCGTGAATGTGATTAACCCCACTGAAAGGTGTGGTGCTCGGGAGTGGCTGAGGTGGGAAACCATTATGTTGTACACATGTTCTCATAATTTAAAGAAAAAAAAGAGCAACTAAAGAGACAATATATAACCCTGTATGGGATCTAGCAAGGGAGGAGGAAAGGCTCCAAGGGGCATTATTGGGACATATGAGAAAAACTGGAATATATGGCAAGCTTTGTATCAATGTTACATTTCTTGAACTTGATAACTGCACTTTAGGTGATTACATAAATGAGTCTTTCTCAGGAAAGGTATACGGCAGTATTACGTGTTTAAGGAACATGATGTATACAACCTATACGTAAATGTTCAGAAAACAGATAGACAGATGACAGATAAACAGACTGATACACAGACACATCAGTGACAGAACAGTACCACAAATGTAGCACAACATTAAAACTGATTGATCTGGGCATCTAGGGGTTGGATGTGTTGGAGTTCTCTGTATGGGGTTTGAATTATTTTTTGCAACTGTCCTGTGATTTGAAAGTAGTTCAAAATAAAAAGTTTTAAAAAAAAAAAAACTGCAAATGTCATTTTAGAAAATAATAAAACGAATGCCTTAGTCTACCCAAAAGAATTTGCTGGAATGACCTGGCTCTTTCATTCTGTGCCCACATACTCAGAAGCAGTCAAAAGACAGGCGAGAGGCCTCTTCCTGATCAACATGATGGCGAGAGAGGCTTCTAGAGTCCTTCCCCCCATAGAAGCTCTGAACAACCAGCAAGATCTGGCGGAAACATCTCACTCGGCTCCAGAAAAGTCAAGGGGCTTGCAGAAACAGAGCGTGCTGAGTCAAGACAAAGGCTACTCTCGAGTGGCAGGATCTCGCGGTGCCCTGGCTGGCCCCTCCCCAGCCCACCCCCACCCCACCGGCCTGGCACTTCCCAGCTCCGCAGGGAGCAGGATCACCCTCGTGCACGTGCTGGGGGGCACAGACCTCCGGCCCCATCTGTCTGGTGGTGGCTGAGGGACTCACCGTCCCTGAACTTCCCCCACATGCTGAAGGCGGCTCTCCGAGCCTCCTACAGATGCTGTGGGCAAGCAGTCACGTGGCTGCCTGGGATGAGGGACTGCTGGCCATAAAACCCACACTGCGGTGCCAGTGATGAAACTTTTCTAGGGAAGAGGGGGCATTCCCATCCATGTGAATGGGGAATTTCCAAGGCCACATGTACAAGCCCAAGCAAGACGGACATGGCGCAGAAAAGCTCAGCGAAGCACCTACGCTTTGGCCTCGAGCTGCCCTCTGAACTCATAGTATGGATACAGCCCTGAAGGAGAGCGCACTCACAGGTCAATCTGCAAGGACTGGGAAAGGCATCTTCTTGCTTCCCTTCTTTCTTTCTTTATTTTTTTGGTAGCTCCTGGCATTTCAGGAAAGCTCTGTGATAACACTGGCTGGACACAAGCTTAAGGAACAGACACCTCAGAGGCACATTCCAGCAATAACACATTAAAATAGCAAAATGCCTAGGTTTCCACAAAACGTTACAAAACATACCAAGAAACAGGAAGTGATGGCCCAGGCACTGGAGAAGATTAAAGCATCAGAAGCCATCAATGAGGACCAGACCTGGGACATTCCAGACAAAGGGTTTTAAAAAACGGTCCTAAAAATGCTCAAAGAGCTAAAGGAAAACATGGACAAAGAACTAAAGGAAGTCAGGAAAATGACAGATCAACACAAAGAGAATATCACCAGAGAGATGGAAATTATGAAAAGGAACAAAACAGAGCTAGACAACAGTTAAGAGAAATTTATAATTCCCCATTTGGAACTCAGCATAGCTGAACATGGAATGGGTGACAACAACTCCAGAAAGGTGGGGGGATGAAGGGTGAAGGATCATAGCTTGTGTAGACCAGTGGAGTTAAGTTGGTATCTGGGCAAACATGACTGTTAAAGATTTAGGAAGTTAAATGCAATCCAGGCTGCCAGAAGTGGGGGCAGTTCATGTATAGAGGGCGTGAGGTGTCTCTTTGGGGTGATGGGAAAGTTCTGGTAATGGATGGTGGTGAGACTAGTACAACATGGTGAATGTGACTGACCCCACTAACTGGTGTGCTTGGGAAGGGGTGGGATGGGGAAGTTTACACTGCATGTAAGTTCCCGCAATTAAAAAAAAAAAGACGAAGAAAGACCAACTGAAGAGACAATGACAATGAAAGCAATACATGATCCGGATGGGATCTAGCAGGGAAGGAGAAGAGGCTTGTGCCGGTTTGGATGTATTATGTTCCCCCAAACGCCATGTTCTTTGATGCAGTCTTGTGGGGGCAGATGTATTAGTATTGATTAGATTGGAATCCTTTGATTCAGTGTTTCCATGGAGATGTGACTCAATCAACTGTGAGTGAAACGTTTGGATAATTTCCATTCAGGGTGGGTGTTAATTGGATCACTGGAGTCCTATACAGGAGTTCACAGACAGAAGGACCAGAGAGCAACTGAGAGAAACATTTTGAAGAGGAGCTGCAGCTAAGAGAGGACAAAACACCCCAAAAGCAACTCTGGAGCACATCATTTTGAAATGCAATCCCAGACCAGCCACGTGCCTTCCCAGCTAACAGAGGTTTTCCAACACCAATGGCCATTTTCCAGTGAAGGTACCTGATTATTGATGCCTTACCTTGAACACTTTATGGCCTTAAGACTGTAACTGTGTAACCAAATAAACCCCCTTTATAAAAAAGCCAATCCATTTCTGGTATTTTGCATCCTGGCAGCATTAGCAAACCGGAAAAAGGCTTAAAGGGACATCATTGAGACACATGAAAAAAATTAGAATAGGGACGATAAGCTTTGTATCAGCATTAAATTTCTTGAACTTAATAACTGCACTTGAGAAAGTTACATAAGTAAATATCCTCATTCTTAGGAAATGTACACGGCAGTGTTCAGTGTTCAAGGAATACAATGTCAACAACCTACACTCAAGTGTTGAGAAAAGGGATTAAGAGATGGATAGATGGATAGATGGATAAATGGATGATATGGCAAATATGGCAAAAATTGGCAGATCTGGCTGTCTCGGGGAAGAGGAGGGAACGGTGGAGTTCTCTGTACGAGGTTTGCGTTATTGGGTTTTTATTTTGAAACTATCCAGTAAGTTTGAAAGTACAGCAAAACAAAGAAGTTAGAAACCGAGGCACGGAAGCAAATATCCCCTAGAAAATTGAAAACACGCCCACATAAAAACTTGCTCACAAATGTTCACAGCAGCATGCTATGTAACAGCCAAAAGGTGGAAACAACCCAAGCGCCTATCGATAGGTGAACACATAAACAAAACGTGGTCCCTCCAGACGATGGACTATTACTCAGCCGTAAAAAGGAATGAAGTTCTGATACACGACGCAACACAGACGGATCCTGAAACATCGCGTTGGGTGATAGAAGCCAGACACAAAAGGACAAATATTACATGATCCTACTTCCATGAACTATCTAGAAAAAGAAAACTCAAGAGACAGAAAGCAGATGACAGCCTAGTGTGCATGGGGTGGTGGTAGGGGCTGTGCCGGTTTGAAACCGTTATGGACCCCAGAAGAGCCATGATCTTTTAATCCAGTCTTGCTCAGTGGAACCTTCTGATTATTTCCACGGAGATGTGACTCACCCAACTGTGGGTGAGACCTTGATTAGAGCATTTCCATGGACACATGGCCCCGCCCACTCTGGGTGGGACTTAATGAGATCACCGGAGTCCTTAAGAGAGCTCAGGAAGACAGACAGGAGCCGAAGCCAACAGATGGTTAGAGATGCTTGGAGATGAGGACAGACGGATGTTTGGAGAGGCTAAGCTAAGAGATGAAGCCCAGAGTTTGCCCTGGAGAAGCTAACAGAGGACCCCTAGACGCTCAGAGAGAAACGCCCTGGGAGAAAGAAGCAAGAACGCACAGAGGCTGCAAGAAAAAAGAGACAGAAGCCCAGAGACATTCTGGAGAAAGCCGTTTTGAAACACAACCTGGGAGCAGATGACCAGCAGACACCAGCCAAATGCCTTCTGAGCTGACAGAGGTGTTCTGGCCGCCATTGGCTGTTTTTCAGTGATGCCTTAGTCTGGACACTTTTATGGCCTTAGAACTGAGAAACTGCAACCTAATAAACCCCCTTTATAAAAGTCAATCCATTTCTGGTATTTTGCATAACAGCAGCTTTAGCAAACCAGAACAGGCGAATGGGCGGTTATTGCCTCATGGGTACGGAGCTTCTGTGTGGACTGATGGAAAAGTTTTGGTAATGGATGATGGCGATGGTAGCACAATGACATGAATGTGATTCACAGACACTGAATCGCATATTTGAAAGGGGTTAAAAAGAAAAATGCTATGTTGTATGTATGTTACCACAACTGAAAAAAAAAAAAAAGAATGAAATCCTGATACATGCGTCAACATGGATGAACTGGAAAACACCATGCCAAGTGAAACATGCCATGCACAAAAGGACAAGTACTGTATGTTGTATATGAAATGCCCAGAACAGGCAAATCCATAGAAAGAGAAAGAAGATTAGAGTTTCCCGGGGGCTTGGGGACAGTGGGGAGCAACTGCTGAGGGGTACGGGGGCCTCTTTTTGGGGCGAGGAACATGTTCCGGAATTAGGTTAAGTAGTAATCACTGCACAACTCTGAATACACTAAAAACCACTCAACCATCTACTCTGAAATGAACTGTATGGTACGTGAATTAAATCTCAATTTTAAAAATGTTTGTTAAAAAAAAAAGGCAAGGGTGGAGTGGGCTGCGGGACAAGACGTGGGGGTGAGAGGAGGAAGAGCCCATCCCCCAGCCCCAGCCCCCCAGCCCTGGCCCGCACCGACCCCCACCTTCAGCGCCGAGGCCTTCCGCTTCAGGCTGCTGTTGTCACTGCTCTTGTCCGAGTCTGAGTCACTCTCCATCCTGTCGCTGGTGGCTGCAGTGGTCACGGCTGTCACGGCCATGACCCCCCTGTCCTCATCATTGTCGGCATCACTGCCGCCTGCTGGGTCGGCTTCGGGGGCCTCACTGTCCGAGGAGCTCACCGGCTGAGGGGCAGAGACCACGTGTCACCATGAGCCTGGATGGCGACTGGAGCCCGGCACCCGCCAGGACCCCGTGCTGGGCTCTGGCTTCCTGACAAGGAAACCGAGTCCCAGAGGGCCCCGTGAACAAGGAGGGGGGAAGACTGAGACATGTGCGCTGGGTGCCAGGGTCAGTCTGCAGGCCACCAGCGGGCCTGGACCCGGGACAAACGACTTCAACCTCCCTCTGCCTCAGTTTCCCCAAGTGAGCAAAGGGTGTGGCCCCATTTTGACCTCAGAGGGCTGGGGTGAGGATGCAACAGAGGGAGGGTGTGAAGTAACTAGGACCCTGTCCACACCGTGGCAAGAGGTCACGACGAGGAGACAGACCCAGGCCGGGACCCCAGGCTTCTAACCTGTAGGATCTGCGAGTTCTCTGCTGTATCCACAATGCCCCTCTGAGGCAGTCAGAGCCAGAGACCCAGCAAACACTTGAATAGCGCTTCTTGTGCGCCAGGCACGTGACTGGACTCGTTTATAGTCTCGCCAGCATTTTCTGGGCAGCCGCAGGGTGCCAGGGCCTGTGCAAGGCTGTCAGTGTATGCACAGAAATGAAGGAGGCCCGGCCCCTGCACTTGAGGAGCTTACGGTCTAGCGGGAAAGACAGTACGGCCGGATTCAACAGAACATAATTACAAGTCGTGGCGCTAAGCGAGAAGGGAATGATGGGATGGGTGCGTGAGGGAATACGCAAGACACAGAGCGGAGGGAGTTTCTCGCAGTGGGAGAAGGGGAGGGCTCCTCGGACAGTGTGACATTTTTTAGTTGGGGGCGAGTCGTCCGTCCCGGGCACACCAATGGCCAGGGTGCAACATATCCCAGAGAACAGAACAGCATGAAGAAAAGGCCCCTTGGGAACCAGAGGAGGCCAGTGCAGCCAGGGCAGCGCGCACGAGACACTGGCATGCTCGGGGGACCCCAATCACACGGGTTTATCGAGGATTAAACGAGAGCACAGACAGTGCAATGGAAGGCAGGCAACAGGACTTCCTCGGGTCCCTTTTCTGAACTTGTTCCAGATGCCTTGTGTTTGCGGGAGAAGACGTGTGCGCCCCAGTCATATCTAGCCCTCACTCGCTCATCCGCTGAGCATCACGAACACTGACCATGTATCCAGCCGTTGCTGGGAGCTGGGCCTACGGAGACGGGGGGTCCCGGCCCCTGCCCCTGGGAAGCACAGCATAACGGGGGGACAGACAAGTAAACACGGTTACAGCAGAGCACGTGAAGGGACTGCCACTCCCAGAACAGAGGTGCAGCCACCCCCAGCGCCACCAGGTCCGCGCGTCAAGTCTCACCAGGCCGTTTTCTGTTACCTCTCTTTTTTTAAGAAAGAGTGATTGATGGATTTTGAAGCCACCTTCTCTTGGTGTGATAACGGTAGGGGTGGAATGGACTGCAGTGGGCCAAGCAGAAAGCAAGGAGGATGGAAAGGATTTGAACGTATGTGTGGGGGTTGAACCGTGTCCCCCAAAAGGACAGGTGAAGTCTCAAAGCCCTGGTGCCTGTAAATGAGCCCTTATTTGGCAAAAGGGACTTTGCAGGTGTCATCGGACCAGGCTGCAGAAGGGGGGTCCCTGTAAGAGGCACAGGAGCTGGGAGAGAAGGCCACGCAGTACCAGAGGCTGCGGCCATCAGCCCAGGGGCACTAAGGATGGCCAGAAGCCATGGAGGGAGGGGACCCTGTCTCAGGGTGGACAGAGACTGGGGGACGAGGATGTGGCAGGAAGGCCAGGTGGAAACACAGAGACAGAGAGAGTGCACAGGAAGTGCAGGGAAAGAACTCTGGGTGTCGACCCAGGCTGGGGACAGTGATCCAAAAGGCAGGCGAGCCGGGCCGGGGGACAGAGGGAAGGGGACCCCAGCCCCTCCTCACCTCCCCTCTCTCACCTCTCCTTCCTAAAGCCCCGGACTCTTTTCCCAACGTGAGGCTGAGCCCGCACGTGCCCTGGCTACTGGTCCTGGCTGAACGCACAAGAAAAATGAGACCAGGCTCAGCCCTGAACGTGTGGCATCTCCCTCGTGTCGCCGTGACCAGGGGCCCCGCCTGGAAAACTCCTGACAAGATTCAAAAGGGGCATCTTAAGTAGGTCGAGCCCCAAACCTAAAATGCCAGGAGAGAATAACCACGCTTTCCCAGGAGACTCCGATCACACCTCCCTTCTAGCGAGTTTGGAGAGCAGCTACTACTTCTCTTTGGAGTATCCCTGGTAAACAGAGGAGGGCAGTATCACCCTTCAGTTTCCCCAGGGGTGACAGCAGCTCAGAGAGGAGGTGACCAAGCGCCTGGCCCAAGGAACAGGGGCCACAAAATAACACTACGGGTCACCGTCGGGGGATTCCCACCCTCATTTTCTGGAGTGGTTATGCAGCAGCTGGCGCTGACGTGGCTGACAGATGACGGGACTGGGAGGCAAACCCAGGTCGCCTCAGCCTGAAAGCTGGGCCTGGGGACACAGCCACTCCTTAAAATCCCTCCTGGCTCCTGCCAACACCTGCTCGACAGAACGGACGGGTCCCTCAGTGGCCTGGGGAGAATTCCTGTTCCTCAACTGGGGAAACTGAGTCTCCACTGTAATCAGGGACTGAGCTGGGACCAGAACTCTGGACTGCCTGGGGCCAGCCCACTGGGACCTCATGGTCCTCTGACAGGGTTTTATGGAAACTGAGCCCACACCAAGAGGTGTGGATGACATAATCACAGGCAGCATGGAGAAGCCAAAAAGAGAGGGCAACGAGGCAGCCAAGGGCAAACCACTGCAAGACCTGACCGAGGGTTTAACGCGCAAGATGAGCGGTGCCTTCTCTCACTGCCTTAACGGATCTGGGAGGTGAAGCCGGTGGAAAAAGGGAGGTGAAACCCCGTCTCACTTCCTCATCCCAAATACCACCACCACTGCCCGCGAGCACTAACTATGCATCCCAGTGCCGGGAGCTTGACCAGCAACTTCTCACAGGGTCTCCCAGGGACGCTGTGAGGGGAAACCAAGGCACAGAGAGGGGGTGTCGATTCCTGAGGTCTGTGGCTAGCACGTGGCAGGGCAGGACGTGAGCCCGGAATTGCCGGCCCACGAAGCAGGGCCCCCGGTGCACAGGTCCCTCTGCAGCTCCCCTCAGCCAGACAGGAAAGGGAAAGGACGAGCATGCCTACCACCCAGCGCTCTGAGGCCACAGCAAGTGGCGCCTGGAAAGGATGCTGGCCTGGTAGATGGGGGCCCGGGCTGCTGGCGCCATCCTGCCTGGGGACCGTGGGGAGATCCTTTTATCTCTGCGTCCACCAAGTGACAAGGCTGCATCAAATAGGCGCCTTCTAGGTCGGCAGCTCCCAACTGGGGGTGATTTTGTAACCTGGGGGTATGTGGCAATGTCTGGAGACACTTTGGGGGTCAGGACTGGGGGGTGTAGCTGGAGGCTGGGGTGTGGAAGTCGGGGACGCACCCTGCACACAGGCCAGCCCCCACCCCAGAGAGCTGCCCGGTCCCAAATGCCAATGGTCCTGGCTCGGGAGCTCTAAGAGCCCCCCTGGGTGCCCCCGGGCAGCTGTGTGAACCCTCTGGGCCTCGGTCTGCTCATCTGTAAAATGAGGGGGAAAAAATGCCACCTGCCCAGACAAGTCCAGAGACAATGGGGAGGACCAAAAGACAATATCGTTAAAACCACAGCGAGATACCCGGTCCAGCTAGCGGGGTGGCTTCCCACCCACAGCCGGCGGGAGTGTGAACCGGTACCTCCCGCAGGGAGCGTCCCTGAGTGAAGGTGGCCAGAAAGAAGGAAGCAACTCCCCGGGCATTGGCGGACCAACTGCCAAGCAGAGCACAGAATTATACACTTCGAGAAAAAAAGGGATACACGCTTTTCTACAAGTAAAATCTCTTGGAAGGTTCTGTGGGAAACGGATTGCCATGGCTCTCGTGCGAGAAGCACAAAGCAGAGGACGGAGGCAGGAGTGAAAGGGAATCCAGCCTTCTGGAACTTTTTGAATTTTGTATCCTGAGCCTGTGTCCCTACTCAAGATGTAAAAATAAGATTAAGAACGCTAAGGATGACACAGAGAGGCTGCTCGGCTACCCGTCAAGCAATGCTTCTTCAACGCCTGCCTAAGGCTGAGTCAGAAGCATCGAGAACAATGCCTGACAGGGATGGTGGGGTGGGGATGGAATGAAGGTCCCCAGGCCTCAGCCCGACGTCCACAGTCTCGAAGGGCGAGGCCCGGGGATCTGGATTTTAAACAAACGCTCTGTTAGGAAGCGCAGGTAGATGAGGGAGCCAGATGGTGGCAACCAGCTCCCGTCTTCATAACTACCTCCCAACCTGGGGCATTTAATTTCCAGCCTTCACCTTTCGGAGTATCACTTCCTCGAGGGCAGGCATCTACAAGAGGTAATCGGTTTAAGACGCCACGGAGGAGGCAACCGGAGCCGGGGCCAGAGAAGGGTCTCGGAATCTCGGCTACCTCGAGACCTTCTGCTCCGTCTCTCCGAGCAGCAGAGAAGCAGAGCCCGGGAGAAGATGGCGGGTGTCAGACTGGGGAGACCTCGGTGTCCCAGACAAATAAAGGTTAAAAGCTGCGAGGACGCGCAACAGATGGGCACCCTGATCCCTTGAGAAGGGGTGCCCACGAGGCCCCTGTCGAATGAATCCTGAATTCCGGGTGGTGAGCCCCTGGAAGGCTCCGGAAGGCAAGGCTTGTCTGATTCTTCTTGGATTCTGCTCCTGAGCACAGCACATGGCCCGTGGAGTGGCAGCCAGCCAGCTGGGGTGCTTGCTAGCTATCCTGGGACCCCCAAGTCCTCAAGCAGGATGGGCGCTACAGAACCACTCCATCCTCCCTTCACAAAAACCAAAGGCTGGGTGGGACCCTTTCCGACTCCTGCCAACTCCAATGTCTTTTTCTCCCCCCAACAGCCAAGCTTTGCCCCCCGCAGTCAGCGCCTTTGCTCCTCAGCCCAGGCTACCCCTTGCTTCCTCAGCCTCCCCCAGAAACCGTGAAAGCAGTGGTTAAAGCCGAGTTAAGAGCCTCCAAGCCCAGCTTCGCCCCATGCGCAGCTCACCCCAAAATGCCCCCAGTGAGCAATCCCTCTCTTGCCCGTCTACAGCTTTCCATCAGTTTCCCTACTTTCTAGCACTCCTTTCCCTGAATACTTCCAAACCCCAATGGCCACCCAGCTGCCATCACTCTGAATCCTGGCACATTTTTTTCCTGCCCGATCAGAATGAAACGCTCACACCTAAAAACTACAGCAGTTGTCGAGGCCAAACTCGGGCAGTAATGAGGGAATGAAATGACTGGAAGAAAATAAAACAAAGCTGTATTTTTTTTTAAGTTAGGAAACGGAAGGTTTTATAAAAGCTGCAATGAAGCTCTCTTATCAGTTCCGACCAATCCTAGAGCAGCTCTTCTCGGCCAGGGGCAAATCTGCCCACGGGGGACATCTGGCAGTGTGTGGGGACGTCGGTGGCTATCACGACTGGGTGAGGGGCGCTACGGGCGTCGAGCGGGGGGAGCCCAGGGAGGCTGCTCAGCACCGGCCCGTGTCTGGGGCCCCTGCCCTCCCACTGAGACACCCCCGGCCCCCGCAGCGAGGCCGGGCCGAGCTACTCACCGGAGGCGCGGTGTAGCTGGCGTGCGGGTTGTTCTGGATTTCCCAGAGTCCCTCATTGAAGCCTTTCCTCTTGTTGGGCTTCCCGTACTTGTCTTTACACTTGTCATAAGGAAACAGGTCCTTGGGTCCCAGGAAGGCTCTGGAGAGAGGAACCACGGGGCGGGCCCCAGGTGAGCCGGGCTGGCCCGGGAGGCACCCGGAGGGGACGGGGAGCACAGCACTCTCGGGGCGGGGGGGGGCACTTACGTTTCGTGTGTACCAAAGAAGAAGATGGGGTATTTGTTGGGTGGGGGCTTCACGGCCCCATCTGCGATGTCATCGATCTGCAGTGAGAGGCCAATGAGGAGTCAGGGGGTGACTTGGGGGCAAAGGGGTCCACCCACTGACCCAGGAAATCACCCCGAAAACTATCGAGTTACTTGGAGAAAAGAAGGCAGGGAAGAGGGAAGATTTCAACCCAGGAAGATGCAGCACCTTTCAAACAGAACTCTCCTGGGAGCCCCCCATCATACGCCCTCCACACACATCCAGGTTGGTTTCTCTCCCCCAGGAAGAGCTGCCCTCCACGGCAGGTGTTTCACCTGAGCAAAGCCAAATATGCTCCGCTGAAAGCAACCAGGGGGGTGGGGCCAAGCTCAGCATCTGTGAGCTCCCGGAATCCTCTCTGTGGACCCCCTCCTGCCAAGAGGCACTCCACGGGGGGTCTCCCTGAGGGTGCACTGGCTCAGGCTGCAGGGGCTGCAGCTGGCGGCTCCCAGGATGCAGAGGGTGGGGGGTGGGCTGCAGGAGACAGGCCCTGAGCATCCAGGAAGTCCCACCCTCTCCCTACAGGCCCATGGGCTGCGGCAGCTGTCAGTCACCTCCCCTTCGCTTCCAATCAGGGGCCTGGAAATGTTCCGGCTTCGAGAGCCGGCTGGAGAAGGGGGAGCGGGAGAGGCTGAACGCTCTGGAAAGACAGGATCCGGGGAGAGGATGGAAATGTCCATAAAGTTTCATCACTCTGGTCTCCCTCAAGAAAAATAAACCCAAGCACATCAGGTTAACAGTGGGATTCTCTCGTCCCGGTTAACTCCTTCGCCATCTGCCTCTCCAGCTCCTGGGGAGCTGCTAGAATCTTCCCTGTCCCACCTGCCCAGCTCCCTTCTCTCCTGCCTCTCTGGACTCCTTTTTCAAAGTCCTTGCCCCTGGGCTCTGGACCTCACACAGCCATCCCAACATCCCATGACAGCACCCCCAGATTCAGTCTAGCCGGGTGCCACCCCAGCATGCCCTCCGGGCCTGGCTTCTGCCGTGGCTCCACCCAGGACACACCCTGACGCCCTAGAGGTGGCACCAGCCATCTGCTCTTAGGGCCACCTGCTGGGTCGGCGGTCACCCTGTGCTACCTCCTGTCCCCTGTGGCAGACTTTCAGCCCCCACCTGCACCCCGAATTCTGGGTGCTGCCCTGCTGCTTCCTTCCACCTGGAGGCAGGGGGCAAGCCACCCCACAAGCTGACTCCCCTTCTTGTTTGGTTCCTGCTGGACCCTCAGTCTCATTTTCCCCCATTCCTCCCTCTGCTGTTGGGGCCTCCCCGCACCCAACCCTCTACCCCCCAAATTCCCTCAGCGTTACTATGGGGAGCCCCCAACCTCAGCCCTGACACCTGGTGATGACAGAAACTTCCAGGTCCCTTCCCTACCTGCAGGCCATGGACGTCCAGACTCAGGGCCCCCTTTGCACCAGGACCCCACAGGCCATCTGACTCCTCCAGACCCCATTTTCCTCAAAAGGGGGACCCCAAAATCCCCTTGGGCCACCTCTTCCCTCAGATGTCCTCGCTTTCAGGCTTGAGCCCCCTTAGCTTAGGGCTGGTCTCTAAGCATCAGGCAGGGGACCCTGATCTGAAGTGTATTCAGCTTCCTCCACTGGGGTACAGGGGGTCTCCTCAGGGTGCCAAGCCCCAGGGTCCCCCCAACAACTTTCAATCAGTCCTCTGGGCTCCTTCTTCTCTGATCCAGTCCCCTCGACCCAAGACCCTGAGGATTTTCCATTACCTGCCCCCCACCGCCCCCAGGCACAGCCCCTCAACCCCTCAGACATGGACCCCAGCTCCCCTAGGCTTTGACCCCCAACTCTTCTCCATCCCCACATCCCTCATCTTTAACCCACCTAGGACATGGTCCTCAACCCCAGCCCCTCAGAACTTAGATTCTGAATCCCAAGGTCCTCAGCTTGGGATACGCCCCCCAAAATCCAGGGGTCCTCAAACCCAGTGCTCCTCAGGCCCCAGGTCCTTCAAACCCCATGCCCAGATCCACCAATGAGTGGGGACCCCAGACCCCGCAACATGCAGGAGCCCCTACCCCGCAACATGCAGGCCTCTTGGACACAGGGAACCCCCCCAACCCCTGCACAAGGGTCCCTGGGGTCCAGGAGCCCCAGAACCCCATTGTGTGGGTGCCTCGGACCCAGGGGCCCCCAAGAACCCCACTGTGTGGGTGACTCGGACCCACAAACCCCAGACCCCCATTGTGCAGGTCCCTCGGACCCAGGGGCCACAGAACTCCATTGTGCGGGTGCCTGGGACCCAGGGACCCCCCAGAACTCCACTGTGTGGTTGCCTCGAACCCATGGGCCCCAGAACCTCACTGTGTGGGTACCTCACACCCAGAGTCCCCAGAATCGCATTGTGTGGGTGCCTCAGACCCAGGGTTCCCAGACCCCCATTGCGGGTCCCTCAGACCCAGGAGCCCCCCAGAACGCTGGTGTGCAGGTGCTTCGGACCCGGGACGCTCCAGACCCCCGGTGCGCGGGTTCCTCGAGCCCAAGCCCCCACCAGACCCGGCGCGCGGGCCCCTCCGACCTGAGGCCCCCCAAACCCGCAACGCGCCGTTCCCTGGGGCCGGGGCCCCTCCTGCCCCACCCCCCGCCGGGCCCAGCTCCCGCGCGGCCTCACCCGGGCCGGCCAGTGGGGGTAGCCCTTCATCTTGGCGAACACCAAGTCCCCGGGCTTGAAGGCGTGCGGCATGCTGGCGGCGGGAGGCCCAGGCCGCGGGAGGCGGCGGCAGCGGCGGCTGTGGCGGCGGCGGCGGCAGCGGGCGGCGAAGCTGGGGGCGGGAGCGGGACGCCGAGGAGACGGAGGCGGCCGCTCGGGCAGCGGGCCGACAGGTGCTTATTGGTCTCGGCGGCGCAGGAAGTCCCGCCCCCTAACCGTCACGGGCCGACGGCGCCGTCGCTCAGGACACGTGCGGGGATAGAGGAGAGCGGGGACCAATGAGAAGAGGGGTTGGAGCAGAGCTAGTTAACGGGATTGGATAGCG
>PVKY010001758.1:0-29662 GCA_004027775.1 Bradypus variegatus | reverse complement strand
TCCTGGAATGACTCTGCCATTGAGGGATTAAGAATGCCTTTTTGACCAAAAGGGGGAAAAGAAAGTCAATAAAATAAGGTTTCAGGGACTGAGAGAAGTCAAATACAGTCAAGAGGCTGTCCTGGAGGTTACTCCTATGCAGGCTTCACCTAGCTATGCCAAATGACCACAGTATGATAAGCCCAAGTCAACAGTGGTCCCAAAAACCTTAAAGAATATCTGGATCCCTATCTGAGACTCTATAAAAGTTTCACTTAACAAGTTTATTCTTCAGAGACTTAAATCCTTCAGAGAACCCCTATGCCAGCTAAGTCCCCAAACCCAGAGGCAGCAGCTTCCTCAGGAACATCAACCAGATGTGTTCCCTTTTCCCATAATGTCAATAACCATTTTCAAAATGAACAAGTTAGGGTGGTCACTGCCTAGACATTCCTGACGATCAGAAAAGTAATTAAATTAGAGGAAGGGGTAGAAGCAGACAATATGAAATTTAACGAAGGATTTGAATACTGAATCCCTATATAATTTTCTTTCTCTTAGTTGCTAAGGTACTAGAATAGAAGGAAAGAATTGAAATGGCAGAATTGTTACCCATAGCATCCTTTTGAAATATGTCCTATAGCTACTTTTTATATTGTAATTTGAAAGCTATCACCTTTTGGTATATATGTTCCACAATCACAATAAGGAAATAACTGAAACTATGGCACCATAACTCATCACAACTTTGGAAATTTCCTATATAACTTGTTATTTTCCTGTATAACTTGTTAAATTTCCTATATAACTTGTTAAATTATACTTTGAAAGACATTAAGGAAATAACTGAAACATTAAGGAAATAACTGAAAATGTGGAACGGTAACCTATAAAAAAGAAATAGAATACCTCAACAGACCAATAAAATGAAAAGAAATTAAATCAGTAATAAAAAAAAACAAAAAAAAAACCTCCCAATAAAGAAAAGTTCAGGACAATTGGGTTCACTGTTGTATCTTGCTAAACATTTAAAGAAGAATTAACACCAATCCAACTCAGATTCTTCCAAGAAATGAAGAGAAGGGAACATTTCCTAACTCATTCTATGAGATCAGCAATACCCTAATACCAAACAAAGGTAAAAATATCACAAGAAAAGAAAATTACAGACCAATATCCCTTATGAATATAGATGCAAAACCCTCAACAAAATATCAGCAAACCAAATCCAGCACATTAAAATGATTATACACCATGACCAAGTGGGATTTATCTCAGGAATTCAAGGGGGTTTAACATAATAAAACCAGTTAATATAAACCCTGCAATATAGAATGAAGAGAAAAAATGATCATCTCAATTGACATAGAAAATGCATTTGACAATCTCCAGCACCACTTCTTCATAAAAACACTTAGAAAACTATGAATAGATGGAAATTTCATCAACATGTTAAAGGGCATATATAAAAATCCCACAACTAACATCATACTCAACGGTGAAAGATTGAAAACTTTCCCCTTAAGATCAAGAACAAGAAAGGATGGCCACTTTCACCAGTACTATTCACCACTGTACTGGAAGTTCTGGCCAAAGCAATTGCAGAAGAAAATAAATTAAAGGCATCCAAATTAGAAAGGAAGAAGTAAAACTTTACTATTCAAAAGTAACATGATCCTATATAAAGAAAATCCTGGATAGTCTGCAATAAAGCTAATAAAGCTAATAAACAAATTCCATAAAGTTCAGGGTATGAGATTAACTCACAAAAATCAGTGGTATTTCTATACACTAGTAATGAACAATCTGAAAAGGAAATCAAAAAAATAATTTCATTTACAATAACAACTAAAAGAATCTAGGAATAAATTTAACCAAGGATGTAAAGGATTTGTACATGGAAAACTAGAAAATGCTGCTTGAAAGAAATTAAATAAATAAACTAAGTAAATGGAAAGACATTCCATGTTCGTGAATTGGAAGACTAAATTTTGTTAAGATGTCAATACTATCCAAAGCAATTTACAGATTCAACATAATCCCTACAAAAATTCCAACAACCATCTTCATAGCAATGGAAAAGCCAATCATCAAATTCATATGGAAGGGTAAGGAGCCCCAAATTGCCAAAACCCCTTCTTAAAAAAAAACAACAAAGTTGGAGGACTCACACTTCCCGATTTCAAAACTTATTACAAAGCTACAGTAATCAACAGTGTGGTACTGGCACAAGGACACACACGTAGATTAATGGAATAGAAATGAGAATTCAGAAATAAACCCTCCTATCTGTGGCTAACTGATTTTTGACAAAGGTGCCAAGTCTACTGAACGAGGAAGAACAATGTCTTTAACAGATGGTTCCGGGATAAACTGAATATCCACATAAAGAATCAAAGTATACCCCCACCTCACACCATATACAAAAATTAACTCACAATGGATCAAAGACCTAAATATAAGAACTAAAACTATAAAACTCCTGGATAAAACAAGAATATCTTCAGGACCTTGTATTAGGCAATGGATTCTTACACTTTTACACCAAAAGAATGAGCAGCAAAAGAAGAAAATAAGTTGGACCGCACCAAAATTTAAAACTTTTGTGCATCAAAGGACATTAGTGAGACAGTGAAAGGGTAATATACAGAATGGGAGAAAATATTTGGAAACCATATATTTGATAAAGGTTTAATATTCAGAATAAATACAGAACTTCCACAACTCAACAGCAAAATGACAAAAAAAAAACCCCACAAATAACACTTCACTTGAAACATGGGCAAAAGACTTGAATAAACATTTCTCTAGCAAAGATATACAAATGGCCAATAAGAATATGAAAAAATGCTGAATATCATTAGCTAGTAGAGAAATGCAAATTGAAACCACAGTGATAAACCACTTCATACCCATTAGAATGGCTGTTATTTAAAAATGGAAAATATGTATTGGCAAGGATGCAGACAGACAGAAGCCCTTGTGCATTGTTGGTAGAAAAGTAAAATGGTGCAGCTGTTGTGGAAAATAGTTGGTAGTTCCTCAGAAAGTTAAGCACAGAATTACCATAGACTTGGCCAACCCACATCTAGGCATCTATCCAAAAGAATTGAAAGCAGGGACTTGGAGAGATATTTGCACACCAATGGTCACAGCAGCATTATTCACATTAGCCAAAAAGCGGAAGCAACACAAATTCCATCAACGGATGAATGGATAAACCAACTGTGGTATATCCATATAAAGGAATATTATTCAGCCATAAAAAGGAATGAACTTCTGATTCTTGATACAGCGTGGATGAACCTTGAAGACACTGTGTTGAGTGAAATAGCCAGACACAAAAGGAAAAACACTGTATGATCACACTTATATGAAATAACTAGAATATTCAAATTTTCAGAGACAGAAAGAAGATTCCAGGGTATTAGGGACAGGGCTGGAGGTGGGCAATGGTGAGTCATTGCTTAATTAGTACAGAGTTTGTTAGGGGTGATGGCAGCACAGCCTTGTGAATTAACACCACTGAATTGTATACTAGAAAGCAGTTAAAATGGGAAATGTTATGTTGTATATATGTTACCACAATAAAGGAAAAAAAAGCCTACTGGGTCCCAGGTCCCTGGGCTTGAGCAACAGGGAAGAGGGCAATGCCACGTTCTGGGAGGCAGCAGTGGAGGGAAGCAGGTGGGGATGGACTTTGGTTGTGGAGGATCCAGCTCTGGAGCTCTGGAGCTCTCCAGCCAGTAGAAGTCTGGTCAAGGAGGGGCCCAAGAGGTGGGAGGAAGCCAGGAGGGTGGAGGTTGCTGCCCCCCCAAACAAGCATGAAGTCCAGAAGGGTGCAGTGCATTTCCGTGGTGAGGCCTTGCCTCACAGCCTGTTGGTTGAGCACGTTTTCCCCACCCGCCCTCCCCTTCACCTACCCTCTCCCCTCACTTGCGTGCCCTCTCAAGCACACTTTGTTCTGGGTATCCTTGGTCTACAACCCCTGGCCCCTGGCCCACCCACACCCCAGTCTATGCAGATTGCTGTTCTCTGACCTTCAAAGCCATGCTCAAATACCACCCCCTCTCAGCTTCCCCAGTGTTTTCCTCTCAGCCTCTTCAGCCCCCACTCTTGTGCCTTGTCCAAGGGGCTGATGTGTTCCCTTCTATTTCCCTGGCAGGTGTGTTCTCACCAAAAGGGACTGTGTGTCCTCCTCTGAAGCCTTGGCTCTGAGCAAAGGGCCTGGCACCAGGTAGACAAGTGAGGAAGGTTTGCTGAATGACTAAATGAATGCATGCTCTCAGCATAGCTAGAAACTAGCACGCAGACATGGGAAGAATGAGTTTAAAAGCCTGACTCTTCCCCCAGCCATCAGCACTGCCCAACAGTGGAAACCATCCTGCCCTTGAAGAGAGTGAGCAACCCATCCCTAGAGGCATTCAAGGGGAGGAGGCACAAACACAGTTCAGGGGTGGGAAATGGGGAAGGAGATTCCTGCAATGGGTGGAGGGTCAGACTACACAGCTCCGAAGGAGAAGTCCCACTCTGAGACCCTCCGAGCCTAAGAACAATGATCGTCAAAAGCTGAAGGATTCACAGTCATAATTGCAGAGTTTGGCATTTAGTTTAGCCTGAAAATATTTGCCAAGCTATCATGAATAACAATATTTGCAGCTTAAAATGCTTCCCCTCCACAGCTCCAGAGTGTGAAGATGTGCTTGTACCCAGAAAAAGACGTACTTGCTGGTATTACAGCAAATTGACCCAGAGAGCTGAAAAGCTAATTGCTGGTGTATCAGGCACGGCCATCTCCCTTGGGACCACTTTGACAGCTTTGCTGAAAATGCAGAAAGATGCAGGTAGGAGCTAGCGCTCCCAGGACCAGAGGGCTCAGGGGACTGGGTGATGGAGATTTCCAGATCTTCAAACTCCACACACACCATTTCCATTGTCATGGGGTCTCTGGACTGGTTCTCCTCGAGTGCCTGTGTGGTTCTCAGGGACATCTTCTTGGCCCGGCCCAGGGCCTGACAAGGCTCTGTGGGAATGTATGTGGTCAAGGCCATCAGCTAAAATGGATAACTAAGGTCACCGGGGTCCCCACACATCTGTGGGGGAGTGTCTCTCTTCCCTGGGGAGTGGCCAAATGGCCACCTAAGCTCTGTAACCACCAGGTAAAGTTGTCTGCACAGAACAGGGGCGAGGGGAGGCACGTGTCTGCCAGGGGTCTCCTGCTGTGCAATCCCAGCTGGCTTAGGCGCAGGAGAAATTTGTTGTCTGTCGTAATGGAAACGTCCATGAGTGGGTGTGTTTCAGCTTGATCCAGCTTACGCCAACAATACCCAGGGCAGCTGAGGACACGGCCGCTTTCTGTGGCTCCAGTTCAAAGCCTGGGTCCTCCCTCTCTCTCATTGGCCCAATGTGAGCCACTTCTAAACCTTTACTGTGGCCAGGGGATGGGATATGATGAAGGGCCCCACCCAACATGCAAGGACTGAAGATGGAGGAGTTTCCCCAAAGAAGAGTTGGGTGCTTCTACAAGAAAGAGAGGATTAGATACTAAGCAGGAAAAATGTTCCATTCCGGGGGGATGGCGGGGAAGGGGAAGAAAAAGAAAACGGGGCACTTTGGCCAGTTCAACAGCACAGTTGTGAACCAGGGGCTGGCTGTTATGTCACTGACAGCCACCGGTGACAACTATGTGGAGCAGGGAGGGGAAGTCCAAATAGCCCTAGAAAATGTGGAGAATTAAGGCAGTTGCAACTAAAACAGCAGAAAGTTTTTAACCTACCCCCCACTCTATGTTTACACCTTAATCATCTAGATTTCTTCAGGAGGAATTCTCTGAATAATCTGGGAGAAACAGCTCCAGTTCTTGGCTGCAAAGACAAGGAGGGGCAGCATCTATGTAACTATTCAGGGTTCCCCGGCCCCTGCCTTGGCAAGGTCAGTCTCAGGCAGTTCACCCAGAACGTGCTGCACACAGGGCCTTGTTCTCACCCCTGTTTTCAGACACGTCCCCTTTCTTGCCAGCCCACGTTCTGCTCTGCTTGGGGGAGGCGGGAATGAAGAAGACACTTCAGATCATGATGGCTGCACCCCAGAAAACAAAGCGAGGAGAGAGCCTGGGAAAGCAGGCACCGCAGAGCAAGTGGTCAGGGAGAAGGGCCCAGGTGGAAGCACTAGGCAGAGCCAAGGCACAGAGGGAGGGCGCGGGCCTGAGGGAGGGGCATCGTGGGGCAGCCCAGGGGCCACCGCCAGAGCCCCCGGGTATCTCCTGCCCACCCCCATCCCTCCCACTGTCCAGTCCCCAGTATGAGCCCCCCTGCCAGAGCAGCTCCCTGAGGGGAGGCAGCTGCCCAGATGCACTGCACATGGACAGACATACAGACGGATGGACCAGAGACCATGTGCTGGGCTGGCTCATCCAAGTCATGCAGAAAACAGCGGAGAGAACAAGCTCGCACTCCTTTTCATCCTTGTTCTACCAACAAGAAGGCAGATTTTTTAGAGCAGACAATAACCCCCACAGAACTGCCAAACTGGCAAAGTTTGTTCAGTTTCTGGCCCAGAACATACCCTTTAAATCCTCATAGGACCAGGTCATACCTGGGAGTCCTGTTAGGGTTAGGATTAGGGTTAGGGGTAGGGGTAGGGGTAGGGGTAGAGGTAGGGGTAGGGGTAGGGAGTCCTGTCAGTTCTCTGACTTTAGGAGACAGCCTGACATACTCGGGCTCACCAGCAGGCTGACAGTGGCCTCTGGCCATTCCAGGAGAACAGAAGCCATGAGAGCACCTTTCCTTTTGTTATCTGTGTCAGTAGCTTGTCTGGTGTTTTGGTGCACACATTCACAGAACAAAACCTGATGAGAAGCCTTAAAGTCTCCTGTGCCAGTTTGAATGTATTATGTCCCCCCAAATGCCATTAGCTTTGATGTAATCTTGTGTGGGCAGACCTATCAGTGTTAATTAGATTGTAATTCTTTGAGTGTTTCCACAGAGATGTGCCCCACCTAACTGTAGGTGATAACTCTGATGAGATAATTTCCATGGAGGTGCGGCCCCACCCATTCAGGGTGGGCCTTGATCAGTGGAGCCATATAAATGAGCTGACGGGCAGAGGGAACTCAGTGTAGCTGTGAGTGACATTTGAAGAGGAGCCACAGCCAAGAGGGACACTTTGAAGAAAGCACAAGAGCTGCAGATGAGAGACAGTTTGAAGACGGCTGTTGAAAGCAGACTCTTGCCCCAGAGAAGCTGAGAGAGGACAAATACCCAAATGCAACTAAGAGTGACATTTTTGAGGAACTGCAGCCTAGAGAGGAACGTCCTGGGAGAAAGCCATTTTGAAACCAGAACTTTGGAGCAGACACCAGCCACATGCCTTCCCAGCTAACAGAGGTTTTCCAGACACCACTGGCCATCCTCCAGTGAAGGGACCCAATTGCTGATGTGTTACCTTGGACACTTTATGGCCTTGAGACTGTAACTGTGTAACCAAATAAACTCCCTTTTATAAAAGCCAATCCATCTCTGGTGTTTTGCATTCCAGCATCATTAGTAAACTAAAATACCTCCTTTCCAGGATTTGCTGGTAGCTCTTCCCCAGGCTAGGCTAGGCGTTCTGGAAAGAATATATATATATATATGCATCTACATATAAACACACACATTCACATGTGCACTCATATACATGCATATGTTTAAATAGTAAATGTGTATGTTCACATACAGAAATCGGAAGCTATCTTCTGGAGATGGAGAGGCTTCTGGTACCATAATGCTGGGGGCCAAGACATCCACAGGCAGAGAAGGGTCTGGGGCCCAAGAAGCCTTCTCCAGGCATCTGCCCACTGTGCTTCTCAGCACTGAGGGTCACACCCGTTTATAAGCCTCAGGCCCCTCCTACCACCAAAAAAGCTTGGATGTGCCCCTGGGGCCCTCACAGTGTGGACAGGAAACCAGCACCCATCCCTTCAGCTAGAAGCCACCGGCCACACGACCACAAGGCTGAGGCCCTTGGCAGCGATGGCCACTGTGAAGGTAGGAGGAGCTCAGGGTCCCAGGAGCAGACCACCGAGCCTCCACCCCACGCCACCTGGGGGAGACATGGTGGCTTCCTGCCCTGGAGCCGAGTCCTGGCCAGCGGGCCACTCTGCAGGTGGCCTTACAGAGCCCTTCGAATGCCTCGTTTGCACATGTGCAGAGCAGGGCACCACCTGTGCCTGCCCGTCTCACTGGGTCTGTCCGTCACTCAACATTCAACAGAGATGTCCAGAGCACCTTCCATGTCCCAGGCCTCAAGGTCATGACAAGGCAGGAGGATGCCCCAGAGAAGTGCCTCTGGCCTCCCCCAGCACTTGACTCTCTGCCCGGATGTACCTGTTCCCACCTTGCCACCTTCAGTCTGTTTTATCTCCCACAGGATGTGGGGCCTACATTGCAGGCAGGGACTGAGTGAGCATGGCTGCAAAAAGGTGTGTCATCCCCAAACAGGGCCCGTCAGAATTCACATGCTTAAGTATTTCTTTCATCAAGGATTTTTCAAAGTTACAGGAATGGGGAGGTGTGAGAATCAGCTCTGCTTTGTCTACTGGAGTGCTTGGTGCAGGAAGACCTGGAAGGTTCCAGAATAAGCCCAGGCTCTGCTCTGGCTCCCAGCTCTGTGTGAACAGAAGGGCTGGGCCAATGTCTGTGTCCAGCAGACATCACTTCCCATCCACCCAGCCTCAGAGCCTCCACTGGGCAGGGCTTCAGGAGAACAGGACCTCAGAGGCCTTTTCCAAGTCAGCTATTTCTCCAAGACTCGCCCTCCTTCCCTGTCTGGAAAGGCTGGTTCCTGATGGCCTCCCAGGCAGGCTCCACGGCCCGCTGACCAAGCTCAGGCTCCTGAAGGTCAGTGATCTCTGCCTCCAGTCGGGGCCACCGCCCTTTGGGGTGTGTCTGGCCTAGACCACTCCTTGAGCAAGGGAGGGGAAAGGGCAGACATCAGAGGGACAGGCCCTCAGCTCAGCAGCTGTGTGAGCCACGTGTCCAGGGCATGGACGGGGCCGGAGGGAACGGTGAGCTTGCTTTGCCCGGCTGTGCCAGGCGGGAGGGGGCGGCACTGCAGTCTGGGGCTGAGGGCCTTCGGGTTCTGGTCTGTATTTTTACATTCTGATTATTCATATACAGCCTTCTGATGGACTCATTTGCTGGGAAGCTAAAGATACCCTCAAATGCCTAAAAATAAACCTGAACTGCTAAAAATTCAGCATTTCTCTCCCTCGCTTCTACCAGCTGGGCCTGTCTGCTTTCACTGCAACACCACCAGGAGCTACAAACAAGATTTACAGAAGCGAACAAGTTTACAGGGGCCTGATTAGCAGATTCTCTTTTATCTTCAACTTGCCAAAACATTTTGGGGCTGTTATTACTGAGACAGTCTCTTTCTTTCTTTCCTTCTTTCCTTCCTTCCATCCTTCCTTCCTTCTTTCCCTCCCTTCTTCCTTCCTTTCTTCTTTCCTTCCTTCCTTCCTTCCTTCTTACTTCTTTTTCTTCTAATCTCTTTAATTTTGTGACTTGAACTCTTTTTTTTTTGTATTTGGGATAAGTTTTGTCCAAAGACAGGCTTCCCACATTTTCTCTTTCTGGTCCATCACGCCTCCTTTCCTTCGTTCAATCATTATGAGGGACTGTCCCAATTTCTTTGAATACAGTGAGCAGAGCCTGAAGGCCAGTTAAGAATAAACCTGCTAAACTAATAAATTACATTCACCCTCATTTCCAGAGGAAACCTTTTACATAAATATCCACCCTAGAAATAAATCAGATAAATTAATAAGAACCCCCTCCTCCCCCCAAACCAAACAGTGAACAGTAATGGTTATCAGACCAGTTAAAAGAATAAACCTATTAAATAAATAAATTTGCTCTACACCAATTTATGTCACCAATGTACTTAAGGGGAAACCTTTTAAAGGAGTAGATTTACACACACACACAGCTCTCCACTGGGCCTGGGTAATTATGCACAAGAAAGGCATTACTTTTAAAGTGGATGAATGGGCGATACTTTTTTGATTTACTGTTAGAAACAGAAAAATGGTAATGGCATGAAATAAGCATTTGCAAACCCATTTTGGAAGACAGGAAATGCTTGATTTACCTAGGGCACCCATCATGTTCTGTATTTCAGATGGAAGTAGATAAATGGCGAGGCAAATGGATATTTGGGGAGAAATCTATAGCCTTTCTGTCAGCTCCACAGACTTAAATGTTTGGAATAAAAATGCTGAGAGCATCTATCTGTGGGGAAGATTCATGATGTACCCAGCATCTGGCAAGCAGATGTGGGCAAGGTTCACCTGGAAAGGTGAGGTTTTCACGGAGGGGAGGGACCTCCGGCCCTTGCCGTGGCTCTTGATGGCTTTAGCTGTGAATTCCACTGTCCACTCCATCTTCTCCTCCCCCCAGGCCACCTAAACGCCATCCCCAAATGCTGTTCTCTTGCACTTAAAAACCCTGTCTGCCCTACCCACCCCATCAAAAGATGAGATTGATACCCAGTAAAAGGGTCAAAATTGTACTCACAGAGGCCACCTGGAGCCATGGGCCTTGGTGTCATTCCTAATTGGTGTGAGGCGCAAGCCTTTATTGAGTGCCACTTGTGTACACGGGCCTGTGTCTGTTGCACTTCGCAGACGTCAAGATTTCTGCACCTCATGCAACTCAGTATTTCCCAAAGCAGCAACTGACGGCTGGAGATAAAATGGCCTAGGGCCTCTGAAGCCACTTCTGCATGCCAAAAGAGGTGAAAATTGAGTCCAAATCCTTGTTTTCCTAAACAGCAGTCCTCCCTTCCTGAATTCCCTGAGTTGTTTCAGTAACTCGTCTGCTGACCCCAGTTCAGTGGAGAGGTGGACGGGGAGGTGGCCCAGTCCTCAATCCCAGCTCCCCCAGTCACTGGCTGGGTCCCTCATTCTCCTTGAGCCTCAGTGTGTCCACATCTCCAAAGGGGGTCTGACAGCCGCAAGGCCTGGGACGGCCGCAGGGTGCTTTAAAGGAGCCTTCCACACCGCGCAGTCGGTAAAGGGCGGCTGGTACGGTTTTGTCGGTTCTCATCATCAGGCAGGTGACGGGCCGTGTGCCTTGTCCTGGGCAGCATGAGATTAAATTTGTTCTTGTACACAGGAAATAAAGAGGAAACACTGAGTGGCATCCATGAGTGCCACAGGAGCGCAGAGAGAAGCTGCCCTGAGCCTTCGCACATGGGTAGCAGGGACAGAAACGGGAAGGGTATCTAAGGCCCTGGGCAAGGAAGGACCTGGAGGTAGGATTGCCCACGGAGGCAGCATCTGGGAGACGGGGGGAATGTGGGGTCTCTGAGGTGAAGTGCGTGGGGTTGGTGACCTGCCGAGAACGTGCGGCCCTCTCAGCCCCCATCAGGACCTGGCTTAGGCCACCTGGTTCCGGCCGCCAGCGAGGGTTCACACCCGCTGGCCTTTCTCGCTGCTGGCCAGCCCCGGGGACCACCCTGTCTGTGAAGTGTCCCTGGGGGGCCACAGCCTGCTCTGCCAGCCTCCCCAGGAAGTGCCCCCATTACTGCTCAGGGCTGTGCCACTTGCTCAAGCCCAGTTGGGAGGACACACAAGGAGCACACAGGAACTCGGGAGCTGGTAGATTTACACAGTTGGACATGCTAATGTCCTCTGACTGGCTTGAAAATAAATATGGCCCAACAAATTGTCATGTTTATGGGTATTTACAACTGAGGCACTTTGTAAACCTAAGAACTAACATTTCCCCAAGGAAATCTGGATCTTGACTCTTGATAAATTATTGGAAATCCAAACCAGCCCCCACCCAGGGGCTTCTCGCTGTGTTTTCAGTTCCAGAGCAGCCTGAGACAGCCGGACTTGGAACTGGCTGGGGCTGAAAGCACAGGAGGGGACGAGCATTCTCAGGTGCTCGTGCTGCCGAATAGTTCCAGCAATAAGAATGATGAGCACTTTGTAGCAATTACCATGCCCCAAGCACTCTTCCCAGCCCTTCCCAAGTGTTGACCCATCATCCCGTCAGCCACTCTACAGATGAGGAAACTGAAGCACAGGGAATTCCGGCCAGATTCAGGGATCGTTTCTTCAGGGTAAGGGGGACTCCAAGTCCAGAATATCCATTAGAATGCTTTCTGTCACAAGTTAGAGAGCCCAAATGAAACAGATTTTTAAGCAAAAAAGAAATGTATTTGTGCCCGTAAATAAAAAATGGGGGTTGGGGCAGGAGCGCCACCAAAGTCACGAGGTTTCCTAACACCTCCTGGCTTCCTTCTGCTTGCCTGGCCTTTCTCACACCACCTCACCCTTCTTGGCACAAAGGGGCTGCAGGGGCTCCAGACCTTACCACCCCTTCCTATTCGGATTGAGCAAGAAGGGGAAGTCTTGCCCAGGATTCCACTGCTTTTTATTGGTCATATGAAGTCATGTGCCCAGTCCTGAGTCAAGCCTGGGGGTGAGGGCTCCTGGGCTGAGTGTGGAGGAGAGAAGTGAGGAAAACATTGTCTGAGGGTGGCTTGGACCCTAAGGCTGCCCACAACCCCCAACTGACCACCTCTCCTGGGACAGAAGGGCCAGAGTGGGGTGCTATTGCAGGGGGCCTGCCGTCATCCCAGCAGGTCAGTCACTTGCTCTCATAAGGACAGGGTCATAGGGTGCTGAGACCTCCAGAGGTCAGCCCCTTCCCAGTCCTGGGGCCAACAGTCCGCCCAGCCCCCGCTGCCCACCCTCTAATGGCAGGAAGGCCTCACACCTGCCTCCCGCTCCCCTCCTGGGGCGCTGGGGTGGTGAGGGACATTCCTGAGGCCCCGGGTATCACTGCAGACACGCACTGTGTCCAGCTGTGAGGGGCTGGGACAGCCGCAGGAAGCCACAGGTCCTAGCTCTGCAGCTGCCCGGCCATGGGACTTGAGCAAAGGAATGATGACCACGTTTCCCTGGCTATGACTCCACATCCTCACAGGTGGAAGCTCAGGATGCTTCTCTAAATCGATGTGTTTTATTTCTTCTCATCTCCAAATCTGTACTGAGTCAATGGTATAGATGCCAGAAAGTGTCCCTTCAGCCAAATAGCCAGCTGAGGAGGGGAGTCTGGGCAAGTAGGATAATCAAAGGAAGCAGCGGGGAGGAGGCCACATCTCCAAGAGGGTGCCTTGGCTGCAGGAGGCTTCGCAGACTTTTGACCTGGAACAGAGCCTGGCTCTGCCCCTGCTCGCCACATGCCCACCAGGAGGAAGAGCAGGTTAAGGGGCCAGTGGGGACATGCTTTGGGCTCCCCAGGACCCCCAAGTCAAGGTGCGTCTGCCTCCAAGCACAAGCCAGTGCCCCCATCCCCCAAAGCTCAGCCACCCCACAGCCCACTGCCTGCTTGCAGGGACACACAGAACAGGGGCTTCCTGCCCCCCTTCACTGTTGTTCAAGATTAAAAACAATCCAAAACAAATACCCAAACCCAGCAAACATACTTTTTTGACAGCTTGAACATTAAAAAAAAAGAAAGCCAACAAATGTTGCACAAAGCAAAGCCCCCTCCACAGAGCTCACAATGCAGGACTCCATGGTGGCGGCCTCTGTTCCCACGGCCTGCCCAGCAGTCGCCCTGGCAGGCCTGGCTCTGGGGCTTTGGCACCTGCACCCTTCCTGCCCAAGAGGGACCTGACCAGGGCTCCCAGGTCACAAGGGGCCCAGAAGAGCCACTGTGCACCCAGGGTCCAGCCAGAGGTCAGGGCCGCTGGCAGAGAGGAGAAAGGGAGGAGGTGAAGTGACGGCACAGCTGCCATGGGGCCGGGCCAGCAGCTCCTGCAGGGCTGAGCCAGAGTGACACTCGGACGCTGGGCCTCTCCCTGCTTCAGGAGCGAGGCGGAGTGGGCAGGGCTGGGCCAGAGCTGTTCAGGGGCTGGGAGGGACACCCTGGTAGACAGCACCCCAGATGCAGTAATCGGCTGGATGTGGGGGACAAAGGCAGAGCCAAGGACGCTGCCTGGGGCTGGAGGGACAGCAGAGCAGCCTAATGGAGAGAAGCCAGTTCACAGGGAGAGGGCCGGGCCTCACACTGGCGAGGGGCCCGGGGAGCGGCCAGCCGCTAGTGACGTGGTGCAGGGGGGCGAGCTGAACCAGAGACACAGTCAAGGGCTGGGCAGCTCCCAGTGGGGTGTCTCTCTCTTGGCAATTGGAAGGACACTTTCTTCACAGGGGGTCTGTACCTGGGGGTGCTTACGGGAAGCCAGAGCCCCGCAAAGGAGGCCTGGGCCTGCACCGAGCTCCCAGGCTCTGGCTTGGCTAACGAAAGGGAGATCCTCGTCTCCCACCTGCTCTGTTCCCCACTGGGCAGGGCTGGGGCACAGGGGGGCAGCGGCCATCCAAAAGGGGCCCACCCTTGCCTGGGGGTGCACCAAAGGACCAGGGACATTCAGCGAGGACAGGTGTGGACTTGAGGGGTGACTGTGGGGACTGCAGGAGGGAGAGGCCACTTATTCTCTAGGACCCAGGCAGGCTGCTCTGGGGACAGCATCAGTGAGCCCCCACACTGTGGGTGGGCCAGCAGACAGCAGACCCCAGAGATGCCTTCCTCTGTGGGACTGCCCTCTCCATCATGCCCCCCCAGATCCTGGCCCCCATCCAGATGCATTCTGGCCACCTTGAAACCTGGACTCTGCCCAAACAGCCTGTTTCCAGGTCTCGTGTCTCTGGATTACACACCCCCAGGCCAATGGCTGGGGTGGGTGCGTAGGTGGAGGATTTTGTCCCCCAGGGAACATTTGACAATATGTGGGGACACTTGGTTGGCACAGCTGTATGTGGATAGGGAGCTGTCACTTCTGGGGTGGAGGATTCCACTAAACATCCTACAGTGCACAGGGCTGCCCCCCCAATAGAAATTATCCAACCCAAGTTGCCAGCAATGCTGGATTAAAAACCCCGCCAGGCCCCAGGGATGAGGGGTGGGCAGAGTTTGCGGGAGGCGTGGGCAGGGTTGGGAAGCACAGGCTGGGGTTCCTTAGGACAACAGAGGCTGGGAAGAGACGGAAGGTGGGTGGAGGGGGACCCTGGCCACCATATTCCATGTGGGGAATCCCGAAGATACTGGGACTCCTAAATTCAGACCAAGGCTTCTAGATCTTTATGAGGTCATATCTGCCGGGGCAGGGAACTGGAACACATCTTATTCAGGAGCCTGTCGGCTTGGTTTGTAACTTTCGGATCATCAGACATGTGGGAGTGAGCTTTGCTGGGATTCTTGCTCCAGGTGAGGGCCCATTTTTACATCCTCAGACTGTGCTGCTGGGGTGGGGAGGGGGCAGGGGGAGAAAGGTGTGGAAGCTGCAGGGGCCTCCTGGGGCCCGTGGGCAGGGGCTTGGCTGGGGTGGCTTTTGAGATCCTGTCCATGTGTTCTTCGCTCACTCAGCGGGTGTTGGTGGAGCCCTAACAGTGTTCAGGCAACTCAGAAACTCACAGGCCGTGTGCTGACAGCAAGGACGAGAGGCCAGTTGGACAAAAGCCACCACCAATGAGCGCCATGGGGTACACGAAGGAGACGATGGGCACTGAGGGGTCCTGGGGCAGGGCAGGCCCTGGGGCAGGGGCTCTGGGCATTCCAGGCTGCCTCTGGGCCCCCTGTGGCCCCCTGCACCCTCCCATGCCCACAGATGGGCCCTCTCCTTCCCAGGCCTGCCTTGGGCATGGTCAGGCCACCCTGGGAGATGCTGTCCCCTGGGATCCAAGTCTAGCTGCACGGAGCTGCAGCCACCGGGATCACCAATGTGCCCATTTCACAGATAAGGAAACTGAGGCCCCGACTTGCACAAGGCCTGGGGGTGGTGGGGCCAGGCTCTCCGGTTAGCTGGTTCCTATAGCCCCCTGTCAGCTGGGCATGCAGAGAGGGGGTCACAGACACCAGTGCTCTTGAATCTCAGAGGCCTGGGCCTGGGCCTCTTCCCTGGACTAAAAGCCGCTCTTAGGGCTCTCCCCTTGCTCCAACCCGGGCTTCTCCGGGCCTGGTTTGGAGCTATCACTGGCCCTGAGAGGGGGTGTGGGATGAGTTTGTCAGGGGCTCTGCTCCCCAGTGGGCAGCTCTGGGTGACCACGACTAAGGGGAGAAGAGCCCCCACTTCTCCACCTGGCCCTGCTTTCCTCCCTGGAAGGCCCTCCTCGCCCGCTTGAGCCCGCCCCAGACCCCAGGCCCCTGCCCTCCTGAGCTCTCTGCCCCGGGCTGGGGCCGGCTGCGCGGCTGACACTGACCAGCAGAGGGAGCCCAGCCCGGCAGGAGGGGGGTGCGGGATTCCAGGAGCATCCTCAGGAAGGAGACAGGCAGGACCAGACCCCAGGCCTCTGGACACAGCCCTCCACACACACAGATGCCCACAGCTCTTTCTGTTTGTCGGGCCTCCTGCTCTGTCCCCGCAGAGCCCCCACCCTGTCCATAGGCCTGGGCTGGCCACCGCAGAAGACGCAAGAGTCCTACCTCCTGCACCTGTGATAAGGAGGTGTGCTGACGGGGGGTACAGGCCAGTGTGTGGGAGCCCAGGAAAGGGGGGTCTTGGGGGTGCAAGGTCATGGACAGCTGACCTTTGCTGTAACCCTGGAGACTGATCCTGGGCCCTCGCTGCTGAGCTAGAGCCCCACTTCCCAGCTGTGTGGCCCTGGGCAGCTTACTTAACCTCTCTGTGCTTTAGTTTCCTCTTCTGTAAAGTGGGAGCCAGCAGAGTGCCTGTTGGGGGTTCAGCACAGTAGCACAGGGAAGTGCTTAGCGTGGACACCGTCGTGTCGGTGTTTGTTGCCATCATCATACTTGGGGTGAAGCTTAATAAAAAGGGACTAGAATTTGCCAGCCAGAAGGAAGGAGGCACATCTGGGTAAGGGCAGGAAGGTGAGGATGAGTGCGGCTCTGCAGAGGGCACCTCGTAGATTCCGGGCCACAGGGCAAGGGCAGCGGAGGAGGAGGTGGGCTATCTCTGGCTACTCTGGGTTATCTCAGGCATGGGGGGCAGGACGAGGCAATTGGGGCTGCCCAGCACCATCCCCCTTCCTAGCTCTGGCCCTAAATGGGATTCTTTTTCATTTTCTTTTTAGAGAGAGAAAACTCATCTTGCTACAGCGTGCAGCAGCCAGTAAGAGCATGTTAATCTTAACGTGTTAGCAAAACAGCCTCCAATTTGAATATCGGCTCTTCCTCCCATCTGTGGCAGTTTGCACAGATTTTTTTAGAGTGGCAGAATGCCCCATCTACGCCCCCGCCAGCTGCAGGGTGCCATCCCTGCTGCTAGACACCCCCAAGATGGTGAGGACACCCCGCTTCACCCCCCAGGATGGCGAGGACACCCCACCTCACCCCCAGGATGGCAAGGACACCCCATCTTACTCCCCAAGATGGTGAGGACACCCCATTTCACCCCCCAGGATGGTGAGGACACCCCACCTCACATCCCAGGATGGTGGGGATACCCCACCTCACACCCCAGGATGGCAAGGACACCCCATCTTACTCCCCAAGATGGTGAGGACACCCCGTTTCACCCCCCAGGATGGTGAGGACACCCCACCTCACCCCCAGGATGGTGAGGACACCCCATCTCACTCCCCAGGATGACGAGGACACCCCACCTCACCCCCAGGATGGTGAGGACACCCTATTTCCCCACACCCATGGGACAGTGAGGACACCCATCTCTCCCCCCCCACCCCCAGAATGGTGAGGATGCCCCATCTTACCCCCCCCCCAAGCCATCTCATCCCAGCCCTGTCTGCTGCTTCTGCAGAGTGTGGGATCCATGGCAGGGGTTTCAGACCCACACGCACACCCCAGAGCTTTGCACAGGTGGGTCCCAGATTTGTGGATTTTGCAGACCAGTAACACTGGCTCCCTCACCAACTGGGAAACCAGCAATGTGGTTCTAGCTCATGGTTTTGCCCTGGAAAGCTATTCAAGACAGAAACAACTATCATCCAAGATCCCCTTCGATTCATCAAAGAAAGGAAATTTTGGTATCAAAAAAGGGAAGGACAGAATCAAAGAATAAAGGGCAGGTCTTTGAATTAAGCGAATTTAACTTTATGGAAATCAACTATATTGTCTTTCTGTTTCTCATGTGGGGGTTAAAAATAACTCCAGAGCAGCCACAGATCTGCCCTTAGGGGAGTCCATGAGGTCAGCACCCCAGGAAAGCCCACTGAGACCCTGAGCCTGGGCCATTCTGGCCTCACCTGTCTCCAGCCCACTGCCCCCTCAAGAGAACCACAGCCAAAGAGTTACTCCTGGGAGAACATACGCTGCTCCAAAGCTTGTCAAGTGGCAAAGACTCGAGGCAGGAATAAATGCAATATTTTATAAGTTTTAAGATGCTATTTTAACACAAATACCAGAGCCACTATAGCACAAATCAACAGAGACACCCAAAAGTATGTTTGTATAAGAAATGTAATAAGCTGGTATGAAAAACAGTGTCAACTGGTGCAGATGGCAGAAAAAGCCAATGTTCAAATCTATGCTGTTTTACTAACACATTAAAGATCAACATTTTGCTACCTGCTGCTCATGATAGCAAGACTAAAAAAAACACACACAACACACACATATACTCGTGTGATATTCTAACCCAGAGAATGAAAGATTCATAAAGAAATTGTCAAGCATTTTCCATACTTCATCTGGTGGTTTTAAAGTCTCTGAGGTTCAGAGGAAAAATTTGCATCTGAAAATGAAGCTTTTCCTTCCTCTGCCTGATGTTTCAGAAAATTAAGAAAGGAGGATGAGAAAGTGTCAGTGTCACGGCCTTTAGAAGTTCCTTCTGGAATAGAAAGAGAACAGCGGGAAGAGAATTTCCCCTTGGGATATCGGTGCCGGCCCTGTCCGTGGCCAGGGCAAGTTTCGAGGCGCTTCTCAGGCCCAAAGTTCCAGGAGCCGGTGGTCCAGAGGCAAACCGTGAGCCCCATTCTGCCAGCAGGAAAACTGAGGCTCAGAGATGGCGTCGAGGACCACACAATGGAAAAGGAGCTGAGGAGGGCTTTGCAGACCAGGTACAGAACCCAGCGAGGAATTCACCCCGGCTCTTGGCCCTGTGTGGTAGTGTTTGCTTCTGAGCCCACGGGCTTGGGAACCAGGCAGCCTGGTTCAGGGCCCAGCTCCACCCGTGGGACCCTGCACAGGTAACCTCACCCCACTGAGCGCGAGGACAGCAGAACCCTCCTTCGGGGTTGGTGGGAGGAGGCGGTGAGATTCGGTGTGAGGTCAGGAAGGGCCGAGTCCCTGCAGTGTAGGCAGCGACCGAGACGCAGTGTTCTTTCTAGAACAGCCAGCCAGCAGGTGACCTGGGGATAGAGCTGGTCCAAATGTGTTTTATTTAGCTTATGTGATGCTGCAGATAGTTTTGAGGCAAAATCCAGTGATTTCACTTAAAAATCCAGATTTCCACCTTGTCGTGAACCGAATGCCATCAGAAGCAACTGGAACCAAATTCTCGCCTGGACAGAACTGCGAGGCGGCGGCTGCTTCCATCGGGCATCACTGTCCCGTCCTGCTTCCCCGCAGGTGGCTCACTGAAGGAGACTGTCCATGTGCCAAGGGGAAGGACTGAGCCCCCTGCTTCTTTGTGCCCCCTGCCCCGCTCTCCCCAGCAGAGCGGAGCAGGATGAACCCTGCAGCAGGCTGCTCCATCCCTGCAGACGTGGCCGGCAGCTCAGAGCCCAGCTCTCAGTGGCCTGCCCCTTGCGCCCACCCCACCCCCACCCCCACTTCCTGCACACTTCATCTTGGTTCAGCCTCTTTGGGGGCTCCCAGAAAGTGACTGAGATGTTAAACCATAATAATACCAAGAGTAGAAGAGGGCGTGAGGCAACACTCTCATATCTCAATGGCAGGAAAATAAATGAGCTCCTCTGTGTGGCATATTTTAAATTTTTAGGTGGACATACCTTGTAGGACCCTGCAGTCATTCTTCACATCAACCTGGGGAAACCCTGACCAAACGGCAGCTCTGTGGGAATCGTGCACAAGCGGAAATGATGCAGGGGTCAACAGGTGCCTGAGTCAATGAACGGCGGCAGGTCAGTGCCAGGGACTGGCACACAGCAGGGAAGAAGGGGTGCAGTTCTTTGCTGTTGGGCTGGGAAACAGCTGAAGAATGGTGTCCACATGACAATGCTGATGTGTTTGTTTGTTTGTGTGTTTTGTTTTGTTTTGTTTTTAACAATAGTACCCATCAGCTCAGGCAGTGGTTCTCAGGGAGTGACGATTTTGCCCCCCGGGGGACATCTGTCAGTGCCTGGAGACGTTTTGGTTGCCCCAACTGGACATGTGGTGGGTGGGGTAATGCTACTGGCCTCTGCTGGGTAGAATCCAGGGGGGCTGCAAAACAGCCTCCAATGCACAGGACAGCCCCCTCCCCCACCCCTGAAAAAAGGATTATCTGGTCCAAAATGTCAGTTCTGCCGAGGCTGAGAACCTTCCCTGCCTGGATAATGTGTCAAATCAATGACAGAGGTTACCCTGGGAGGGTACTGGGGTTTGGGGTGATAGCCAAAGAGAACTTTAATGCCGTGGGTAACTGTTTTAACTTTCTTTCCAAGGACAATATATCTGTGCACTATTGTGTGAGTAAAAACATCGGGGCCATAAGGGAGGAGGGGGTTCCAAGGAGACCAGTGACCCTGGGCCCGGCTGGCCTGTTCACCACGTCAGAGGGCTGGGGAGGGGCCGGCGGGCCTGGGGTCTGTTTTCATCACTGCTGCCCCCACCCTGTCCCCAGGAAACACCGTGACTACTTTCCCAGACACCAGCAACATATTAGATTCTCACCTTTCCCATAATGAACGTGACTTTTAGCAACTTTGCAGTGTGTTTAAAAACAGCCGCTTACACCAGAGCATCATTACCAGCAAATTTGCTACGGTTTCCAAACCAACTTCATAAAATCACCTACAGCTCGTGGTTACACAAGCACCTCACACACATCTGTAGAACCCCCCTGACAGTCAGCTGAGGAGAGGTGACATTTGTGGTGCCGTTCGAGTGCTCACAGCCTCGGCGCGTCTTTTTTCTTCTGACTGCAGCAGGTATGAAGTCCCCAGGCCTGGGGAAGTCTGGGATGTTCATCGTAGCTTCAGCACCCCAATTGATTCCTGGATCCCACCTCCTCATAAAAAGTGAACACGCTGCACAGAGGCTAACGCACCCCTGACCCCAGGCCATCCAGACCCCTCCCCTGAGAGGACCACAGTTATCAGATTTGGGTGCTGTTACCAGACCATTTTTTTCCTATGTATTTACGTGCATATATCTGCAGCCACCAAGCATGTCTTGTTGAGGGCTTTCCTTATCCTATAAGGGGTACCATATTGTGCATGTCACTCCTCAACTTGCCTTGCCCCCCACGACACATACATCTGAGGTCCCTGGTTGGCCAGTGTGGGCCATTATTCCTACTGAGTCCCAGTGCAAGGAGGTCACCTAGGGCTGAGCAGGGGCTGAAATCAGCCTTGCTTCCTGCTGGCTTGGCTCAGAGGATGGAGAGGCTCTCTTGGCTCTGCCTGGAGGAGACACCCTTCTGGGATCCACATGGGTGCCACAGAGCTGACCCGGCCCCTGAGGGCTGCCCAGCCCCCAGGGACAAGTGAGCGGGGTCCCAGCCTGAGGAGCTGAATGCTGAGGTTGTCTCCAGTTCATCAGGCACGAGGCTCCCATGTGCATCCTCGTCCTCGGCTCCTTCGACACACGTATCTCAGCTAGACTCTTTGTGGAACTTGCCAGAGCAGCCACACAGGAGACCTTTGTTGAACCTCCCCTGCCCGTGGAGAAGGCAGCCTGGGCACCCTAACTCAGGGAGAGTGAGGGGGACCTCGACCTCAGAGAACCAGGGACTTGCTTAGGGTCACTGGGGAGTGAGGGCCTGGGCTGGGATCACTCGGCTCAATCCTCTGTCGAGGACAGTGGGGCCAGAGCACAGCTTCCGAGCAGCTGCCTCAGGCCCGTGAACCCACACCGGGCTGCCCACGTCCATCACCGACCAGCTGACCTTCTCCCTGCCCACCCCATGACTCAGGGGGCCCAACCCCTCCAGCCAGCCGGCATGCATTCATTCACGTAAACCTTCATTGAGTTCCTCCAGTTCTAGGCACTGGGGAGAGAGCAGAGAATAAAACAAAGACCCCTGAATCCCTGGAGCTGACATTCCACTGGTGGGGAGGCCCCAACCAACAAGATCCTTCTGCAGAGCGGTGAGTCCAGTGAAGACAACAGAACAAGTCATGTGGCTGGTGGGGGGGCACAGCAGGGAGGGGTCAGGGGTCATGGCAAGATCAGGAGGAAGGGGCCTCAGGCAGCACACGGCAAGTGCAAAGCATGGACCTGGCTGCCCACAGCACAGGCTGGGGACGGCTGGAAGCCCAGGGCTGAGGGGCCAGAGGGGACCAGCCCATAAGGGGTGGAGGTCAGCCGACCAGGTGACAATACCCAGCTCCCGAGTCCCAGTCCCCCTGACACCACCCGGCCCCCGATGGAGAACACCACGTGTCCCAGCCCCCTTGGGGCTCCACTGGTCCGCAAAGGGCAAGTTCCACCCCACCTGCTCTCCATGTCCCTGCAACAGGTCCTGGAGCCACTGCTCGGAAAACACAGCTACAGCAGCAAAGGCTGCGATCAGGACCCCAGACAGCTCCCCACAGGGCCTGATCCCCTGTTCCCACACCCAGACCTAATAAGCAGGGGGAGGGGGACAGTTGGGGGTGTCAGGCGGTGTGTGGATTCCCAGCTCTGCCACCACCCCCTCTGTGCGGTGACCAGTGGCCTCCCCTCTGGGCAGCAGTAATAGCCTCCCACTGCCCTGGGCCGCCGTGGGCTCCTCAGAGCGAGCTCTTTATAACTCCTCTCTGAAACAGGATGTGGCCTTCTACCCCTCACCAAAAATCCCCTTGAATCTCCAGGCCCCGGGCTTAAATTCCTCCCCCAGGGGCTCGCCATGAGTCAAGGCTACATTTGTTTGCCTTAGAAGTGTTTTAAAAGAGTTTGAAATGGTTGCCAGTATTTTAAAATTGGGAGAAATGACACTAGAAGTTAAGGATCCCCACTCTCTGGGAACATCGGGTCCCCCCCACTGATGCCATGGGCCATTCGGCAGTGGCTGAGTGGCCACGGGGTGGTGCCCCTTCAGTTTGCTGCAGTCCCTACCACTCCCTGCGGCTCCCCCACAAGCTCACGCTGGCAGGCCTGCTGGGCCACTCATTTCCCTGCCCGCTTGCCCACGTGCACGGAGGAGCTGTTTCTGGATGTCTTCTGTACTGGAGGAGAGAGCTGAGAGCAGGGAGAGGAAGGGGGGATTTCCCCAAGCCGGAGAGAACTCGGGCATCCTCAGATCCCAGGTGTCCCTCCACACGCCGGGGCCTGGCAGGACCTTGGGGAGTGAGAGAGGGAGGCTGGGTCCCAGCATGCAGGCCCTGAGCCCAGAAAAGCCCCCTGCCCAGGGGACAGCAGAGACAGCACCCCCAGGCCCACCTTGGTGGAACCAACTGGGCAGGAGAATGGAGGAGACTTCTGCCCCTGCAGAAATTCAGCTCTGAGTAAGAGCTGAGCAAGTCACATGGTCCCGAGGAGTGAAGAGACGTAACAGACATAAAAGTCTCACCTTGGATTGTGGGGGATACTAGAGGATGCGTTCCTAGAGCCTTCCTTTCTGTGCACTTCCCCTGTAGGGAGAGAAGCAGCAGCCACATGATTTAGTTCACACAGGCAGCAGACTGCAGCATTCAAAATAAAAGTATCAAAAAAACCTAGTAATATAAGCTATAGGTTACTTAGTATATAATTTTTAAAAGTTTCATGGAAAATTCAGAATATACCCCAGCAGCCTGAAGATGCTGGGATCATAAGCTTGGTTTCCACGGTGCGGGGCCTGCTCGGCATTGCTGGTGAATGGGGAGTGGTGGGCACTGAGCATCTGAATAGCTACCTGCTCCTGTATCGTACACAACTAGATTAAACCACATACAGTCAGGGGATGTGCCAGTTTGAATGTATTATGTCCCCCAAAATGCCATTATCTTTGATGTAATCTTGTGTGGGCAGATGTGTTAGTGTTGATCAGACTGTAATTCTTTGATTGAGTGTTTCCATGAAGATGTGACCCACCCAACTGTAGGTGATAACTCTGATTAGATAATTTCCATGGAGGTGTGGCCATGCCCATTCAGAGTGGGCCTTCATTAGTTTAGTTTACTGGAGCTCTATATAATCTCAGACGGAAGGAGCAGGCATGCCACAGCCAAGAGGGACACTTTGAAGAATGCTCAGAAGTTAAGAGAGGAGCTGCGGCTTACACAGACATTTTGGATACGGCCTTTGAAAGCAGACTTTTGCTCCAGAGAAGCTAAGGGAGGACAAATACCCCAAGTGCAACTAAGAGTGACATTTTTGAGGAGCTACAGCCTAGAGAGGAATGTCCTGGGAGAAAGCCATTTTGAAACCAGAACTTTGGAGCAGACGCCAGCCACGTGCCTTCCCAGTTAACAAAAGTTTTCTGGATGCCATTGGCCAACCTCTAGTGAAGGCACCGACTGCTGATGCCTTACCTTGGACACTTGATGGCCTTAAGACTGTAACTGTGTAACCAAATAAACCGCCATTTATAAAAGCCAATCCATTTCCGGTGTATTGCATTCCAGCTGCATTAGCAAACCGGAACAGGGGAAATCTGAAGACAAGGCATTCAAATATTGATCATCCCTTTTCTGTAGCCAGAAAAGAAAATTATCAGTCATGAGAACTCACATTGATGTGCTTTCCTCCCATGGGACATCCCTGCAGGGGTGGGGCAGCCTCCCCACTGGCCAGGTCTCCCCCAGACTCCTCGCCTCCACCCCTTCTCTGGGGCTCTTGATTGTCATCTGCCCTCCTTTCTAGGCTTCAGGTGTCTTGAGGAAAGAACTGCCTCCCTCCCACCTTCCTTTTCCTGAAACCAGCTCCCTAGAGCCTCGCTCTGTGCCCACCAACAATGGAATGTGCTCTCTTCTCAGGTAACCTGGGGACAATGTGCGGTGCGAGATGCCACTGGGCACTGCCCCAGCTGCCCAGCACCACCGGGGACCCTTCCTACCACCACCAGGAGGGTCACAGATCACCCCAGCTCCCATCGTACCAGCTCAGACCATTTTCATTTTCTTTTCTTCTTCTTTTTTCATTAGAACAGTTAGACATTTACAGAAACATCATGCAGGAAATACAGAGTTCCCATACACCCCACCACACACACACCGTTTTCCCTGTCATTAACATTCTGCATTACTGTGGTATCTTTGTTATATTTGATGAGCCAATAATATTATATTAACTATTGCACATTAGGGTTCATTTGTTGTATACATTTGTATACAGTTCTATGGATTTTTAAAAATTTTTACTCTAACATATAACAACATAAAATTTCCCCTTAAAATCACTTTCAAGTATACACTTCTCAGTGGTGTTAATTACATTCACGATGTTATGCTACCATCATCACCATCCACCAACCCAACCAGAGGCTCTGTAACAACTTGGCAGTAACTTCGATTTCCTCGCTGCACCTTGCCCCGGTAACCTGTATTCTAATTTCTGACTCTATGAATTGCATATTCTAGTTATTTCATATAAGTGATATCATGCAATATTTTCCCTTTTGTGTTTGGCTTATTTCAACTCAACATGTTGTCTCCAAGTTCCATCCATGTGGTAGAATGTATCAGAACTTCATTCCTTTTTACCCACAATATTCCATTGTAGGTATATGCCCCATTTTGGTTATGGATTTATCCATTGATGGACAATTGAGTAGCTTCCACCTTTTGGCAACTGAAAACACTCCTGCTGTGAACATCACTGTGCAAATATCTATTCAGGTTCCTGCTTTCAGTTCCTCTGATAGGTACCCAGGAGGGGGAGCGCAGGGCCCGTCGGGAATTCTATGCTTCACTTTCTGGAGAACGGCCGAAATACTTTCCACTGAGGCCGCAGCAGTTTACATCCCCGTCAACAATGCACAAGGGGCCCGATGTCTCTATATCCTCACCAATACTTGCTATTTTCTGTTTTGTTTTGTTTTTAATAACAGTCATTCTAGTGGTTATGAAATGGTATCTCATTGTGGTTTTGATTTGCATTTCCCTAACAGCTGATGTTTTTTGGCCATTTGTATATCCCCTATTCAAGTCATTTGCCCATTTTTTTTCATGCATGTCTTTATTTTATTATTCATCTACCCATACACTGGAGAAAGGGGGTGTCATCACAAGTTTTCACAATCACCCAGTCACAAGATGAAGGCTGTATAGTTAGTTATACAATCATTATCAAAGATCAAGGCTACTGTATTTCAGTTTAATAATTTCAGATATTTCCTTCTGATTTGCCCATTTTTAATTGAATTTTTTTCTTTTGTTGCTGAATTGTAGGAGTTCTTTATATAGTCTAGATATTAAATTGCTATCAGATAAATGGCTTCCAAGTATTTTCTCCCATTCTGTAGATTGTCTTTTCACTTTTTTAGTAATGTCCTTTGATACACAAAAGTTTTTTATTTTGATGAAGTCCCATATATCTATTTTTTCTTCTATTGTTCTTGTGTTTGGTGTAAAGTCTAAGAATCCATTGCCTAATACAAAGTCCTAAAGATATTTCCTATTTTTCTTCTAGGAGTTTTATACTTTTAGTTCTTTGAACCGTATTTAGGCCTTTGAACCATTTTGAGCTAACTTTTGCGTATGGTGCGAGGTGGGGGCCCATTTCCATGTGGCTATCCAGTTTCCCAGCTCCATTTTTTCTTTTGTAGCCTTTTTTAAAATTCATTTTGCTTTTCCAGCACCATTTTTTGAAGACTGTTCATTCCTCATTGATTGGACTTGGGACCCTTGTCAGAAATCAATTGACCATACAGGTGAGGGTTTGGCTTTGAACTCTCAGTTCTCCTCCATTGGTCTGACAGTCCTTGTGTCAGAAGCACAATTTTGATTACTCCAACTTACTTCTTTTTCAAGATATTTCTGGCTATTCATGGCCCCTGGAGCTTCCATATGAATTTGATGATTGCCTTTTTCATTTCTGGAAAAAAAATGCTGTTGGAATTTTGATTGGGTTTGCACTGAATCTGTAAACCACTTTGGGTGGTATTGATAGCTTAACAGTATTTAGTCTTCCAACCCATGAACACAGAATGTCCTTCCATTTAGTTTGGTCTTTAATTTCTTTCAGCAAGGTTTTGTAGTTTTCTGTGTACAAGGACTTTACATCACTGTTTAAGTTTATTCATAATATTTGATTCTTTTATTTGCTATTGTAAATGGAATTACTTTCTTGATTTCCTTTTTCATATTGTCCATTGTTAGTATATAGAAACACCATCAATTTTTGCATGTTGATCTCGTACCTCACCACTTTGTTGAATTCGTTTATTAGCTGTAATAGCTATAGCATGGATTTTCTATATATAGGATTCATATCACCTATGAATAAGAAAAGTTTTACTTCTTCCTATCTAGTTTGGATGCCTTTCATTTCTTTCTATTGTCCTCTGGCTAGAACTCCCAGTACAATGCTGAATAGCCATGGTGAAATGGGCATCCTTGCCATGTTCCTGATATTAGGAGGAAAATTTGTATTCTTTCACTGTTAAGTATGATGTAAGAAAGGATTTTTATTGTATATAACCTTTATCATGTTGACAAAGTTTCCTTCTATTCCTAGTTTTGTTGACCATTTTTATCAAGAGGGAGTGCTGTCAAATGCTTTTTCTGCATCAGTTGAAATGATCATGTGGGGTTTTTTCCCTTCATTCTCTCAATGTGGTATATTATATTTATTGATTTTCTTATATTGAATCCTCTTTATATTCCTGAGATAAATCCCAGCTGGTTGTGGTATAATTCTTTTAATGTGTTGTTGGATTCAGTTTGCTGGTATTTTGTTGAGGATTTTTGCAACTATATTTATAAGGGATATTGGTCTATAATTTTCTTTTCTTGATGTGCACTTTTCTGGCTTTGGTATTAGTGTGATGCTGACCTCATAGAAAGCTTTCCCACCTCCTCAATAATTTGGAAGCGTCTGAGCAGGATTGGTGTCATTTCTTCTTTGAAAGTTTGATAAAATACCCCAATGAACTCATATGATCCTGAACTTTTCTTTGTTAGGAAGTTTTTGGTCACTGATTCAATCTCTTTACTTTTCACTAGTTGAGGTCTTCTGTTTCTTCTTGAGTCATCATAAGTAATTTGTGTATTTCTAGGAATTTGTCCATTTCATCAAGGTTATCGTTTATTGGTGTTCAATTGTACATAGTATCTTTTTTGAAGTTCAATAAATATGTTTTAATAAATGAATGAAATTTAATGGCTATTACTTAATGTTCATGCTAGTATATCATTATGGTGATTAGAAAGCCTCTCTACAACTCTGCACCTTACAGGAAATTTTTGTTTTTCCCAGGAGAGTAGAGAATGCTATGTGAGTTCAGGGAAGGTGCATAAGGCACTTTCATGCATTCAGGAAAACAACCCTTCAATCATCAGAAATTGTCCCTCTTAATAGTTTTAGCTGAAGTGTTAATTTGCCAATTTCCTTGTCTTTATTGACACTCTGTTTTTTTCTAGACCATATATGAGTATGAAATAATAAGACGGTTATTACATAGCCCATTGATAAAACAATCTCCTTCTTAAAATAGGAAGTAGGTTAAAAGGACTAGCTACTACTTTGAAAGTTAAGCATTGCCTCCCATTCACAAAGTAGTAATAAATGCATGTTCCTTATCTATAAAGTGAAAAGGAGCATAATAAAACATGACCTAATTCAACAAGAGCTTTTGTGGATTGCAAACATGTGAAACAGTTCATTCTAATGAAGCCATTTTGGCAGTTTTGTCAAAATGCCCAGGTAACTACAAAAATTCACATTTTTTGTATTGAATTTATGTGGGCAATAGACATCCCTTCCACTTTATTTTTTCTATTGTTTGAATTTTGACTTTGACTTTTATAATGAGTATTATATTGTTAAGGTCTGTTCTAACTTGACATCTAGACTAAGGGACAATTCTTCACTAAGAAACAGAAAAATTGGTGGATAATTATCAATGTGCCCAATATTCTCTTGCTTATTTTAGAAAAGATTTCACATTTTCTTCCTGCCCTTTTCCCTCCACCCCCAAAGAGTTTTTGCACTCCTTCTGAAATTTATTTTCCGATGCAGTTCATAATATCAGCTATCTTTCTTTTTTTTAAGTCAGATATATTCACATACCATACAATCATCCACAGTGTGCAATCATTTGTTCTCAGTACCATCATATAGTTGTGCATTCATCACCACAATTTTTGAACATTTTCCTTACTCCAAAAAAATAAAAATAAAAATTAAAGGATAAAAGGACACCTAAAGCATTCCATTCCCCCCACCCCATCCTATTTTTTCATTTAATTTTTGTCCCCATTTTTCTATTCATCTGTCCTTATACTAGATAAAGGGACGGGGAACCACAAGGTTTTCACAATCATACAGTCACACCGTGTAAGTTACATAGTTATACAATCATCTCAAGAATCAAAGCTACTGGATTGCAGTTCAACAGTTTCAGGAATTGCCTTCTAGCTATTCCAATACACTAAAAACTAAAAAGGGATCTCTATATAGCACACAAGAATGCCCTCCAGAGT
>PVKY010001757.1:0-29690 GCA_004027775.1 Bradypus variegatus | reverse complement strand
CTCGGGTAGCAGTTCATCCATTTTACTTTAATCTTTTCAAAGAGCTAGCTTCTGGTTTTGTAGATTTCCTCTATTGCTTTCCTGTTTTTAACTTCAATGACTTCAGCTCTATTTTACGTTATTTCTTTTCTTCCGTTTGCTTTAGGTTTACGTCACTCTTTTTTCTCTAGTTTACCAAAGGTGGACACGTAGGTTATTGCTTTTAGATCTTTCTTCCTTTCAAGTTTATGCATTCAATGCTGCAAATTTCCCTCTAAGCACTATTTTTGCTGTTTCCCATAAATTCTGGCAATTTGTATTTTTGTTTTCGTTTAGTTCAAAATATTTTAAAAATTCCTCAAGACTCTTCTTTGACCCATGTGTTATTTAGAAGTGTGCCGTTTAATCTCCAGACTTTTTGGGATTTTCTTGTTATCTTTTGTTACTGATTTCTTCTTTGATTCCACTTGGTCTGTGTGATCTCCATTCTTTCGAATGTGTCGGGGTGTGCCTTATGGCCTCGGGTGTGCTCCGTCTGGGCGAACGACCCACGTGAGCCCGAGAGGGTCGTGTGAGCTGCCATTGTTGGGTGAAGTGTCCTTTAAACACCAGTTAGACCCGGGTGGTGCTGGCGCTGCTCAGGCCAACCGTACCGTCACTGGTTTTCTGCTGCGGGATCTGCCAGTCGTGATGGTGGCTGCCGAGGCCTCCAGCTGCGATCGAGGATTGTCTGTTTCTCCCTGTGATTCTAGCACAGCTTTTGCTTCATATATTTTGACTCGCTGTTGTCAGATGCAAACAGACAGCCATGTCTTCTTGGTGAATTGACCCTTTATCTATAAGCAAAGGCCCCTACGGCTACTCCAACTTTCTTCTGATTAGCATTAAAATGGTGCCTCTTTCTCCATCACTTTACTTTTAGTCTCTCTGGGTCTTTACACTTGGAGCAGGTTTCTATTTTATCTACTCTGTCAGTCCCTACCTTTTATTTGGTGTCTTTAGACCATTCACATTTAAAGTGACTCCTGATAGAGTTGAATTAATATCTACCATGTTTGTAAGTGATTTCTATTAGTTGCACATGTTCTTTGTTTCTTTTTTGTCTTCCTCTCTTATTCCACCTTCTTGCGTTTTAAATGAGCATTTTGTAAGATTCCATTTTCTCTCTTCTTTTAGCTTATCAGTTATAGTTCTTTTAAAAACAATTTCAGTGGTTGCCATAGAGTTTGCAAAATACATTTATAACTAATCTAAGCCTGTTTTAAAATAACACTTAATAGGTAGTGCAATAGCATACTGGAAGCCTAGCTAGTGCAATAAGACAAGAAAAAGAAATAAAAGCATATTGAAGGGGAAGGAAGAAACACACCTGTCTTTGTTTGCAGATGACCTGATTGTTTAAAAAAACCTCCCGGAATCAGTAAGTGGTTATAGCAAAGTTCGATAGATACAAGGTTAACATACAAAAGTGAATTGCTTTCCTACGTGCCTGCAGTGAACACTTGGAATTTGAAATTTAAAACACAATACCATTTATATTGGTATAAAACCCAAAGTACTTAGGAACAAGTCTAACCACAACAACAAAAAACAAGATCTATATGAGGAAAACTACAAAACTATGATGAAAGAAACCAAAGGGGATCTAAATAAACGAAGGGCAAGCACGTTTTCATGGCTAGGTTAATACTTCAGTGCGGTCCCGAAGTCCCAGCAGTTTCTTGAGGGGACACTGAGAAACTGTTTCTGAAGTCTGCAGAGGAAGGCGGGGTGCTCACCCAGAGCGAGAAGCACAACCCGAAGGGGATCAGAGCCGGGCTGACGTGCCTGAGCGACCGTAAAGCTGGGATCACGGAGAAGGACCAACAGAACCAGAAACAGACCCACGCGAATGCAGCCAACTGGTCCTCAACCAAGAAGCAAAGGAAATTCAGCAGAGAAAGGAAATTCTTTCCAACAAATGATGCGGGAGCAACTGGACAGCCACATGCAGAAAACCAAAAATTGAACCTAGACGCAGACCTTATACCGCTCTCAAAAAACGGACTCAAAAAGAATCACAGACCTAAATGTAAAACACAAAACTGGAAAACTTCTAGAAAACAACACAGGAAAAGATCTAGGCGGCTGTGGGTCCGGTGATGACTCTTTAGGTAAACACCAAGAGTGTTCTTTCTGTGAAAGAAAAAATGGATGTTGGATTTGATTAAAATTGAAAACTTCTGCTCTGTGAAGACACCATAAGAGACTGAAAAGACAAGCCACAGAGTGCGAGGAAGGGTTTAGAGAATGCGAGTCTGATAAAGGACTTGTACCTGAAATACATCCAGAACTCTTAAAGCACAATAAGGAAACAAACAACTCAATTAAAAAATGGGCAAAATATCTGAACAGACACCTCACCAGATTAGATATACAGATAGCAAATAAGCACATGAAAAGATGCTCATCATCGTGTGTCATTAGGGAATTGCAAATTAAAATGAATTATCCCTCCACACCTATTAGAACAACTAAAATAAAAATAAACCAAGCAAGCGCTCAGCCTGCTGACACCGTGCCTGGTGAGTTTTGGAGCACCGGCGCCCCGGGAGCGCACAGTCACTGCTGGACACGCAACGGCGCAGCCACTTTGGAAGACCGTCTGCTGGTTTCTTACAAAGCCAAGCGACTGTCCCATGGGATCCCACAATCACACTCCAGCTCGTCACCCAAAGGAGCTGAAAACTTGTGATGACACCCAACATGCACACGAACACCGAGAGCAACGCCACGCTCCCAACTGCCTGAAACTGGGAGCAACCGTAAGGTCCTTTAAAAGGACAAACCGTGGCCCCTCCAGACAGTGGAATATTATTCAGCAACAAAAAGTCACGGATTATCAAGCCCTGAACAGACGCGGTGCCTGCAAGGTGCACAGCTAAGTGATGGGAGCCAGTCTGAGGCGGCCACACTCTGTGGTTCCAGCTGCGGGACGTTCTGGAAAAGGCCGAACTGCAGAGACAGGCAGATATCGGCAGCTGCTAGGGGCGAGGGGGTGAGCAGGTGGCGTGTGGGGTTTTGAAGGCTGTGGCACGACTTGGCGTGACCGACGGTGGATGCTGGGTCTGGCGCGCTCGTCACGGCTCGGGACCCGGTGGGAACAGGCTTCAGCGAGTGTCGCCTCAGCACCGACTGACGGGTCGCAACAGCCGCACCCCATGCATGAGTCGGCCGCAGCCGGGGACGGCGTGTGGGGAGGTGGGCTCTCCTGCCTGCTCATTTCCCGTGAACTAAACCACCTCCAAGGAAACGAGGTCCATTGATTCAGGAAAAGTCAGCCCGTAAAGGCACTTGTGGGTTCCTGAGTGCTTGTGAAAACAAGACACCCCCAAATTCCCACACAACCCAGAAGGCGCTGCCGTAGCGAGGCAGCGAAGCCCCCTTGTCCCCCAGGACACAGGCTTGGAGCCTTCCAGAACGTTCTCTCGTTGCCAAGTTTTCTAAAAGGTGAAGCCCCATGCTGGCAAGGAAGTGACCAAACCAACCCCTCATGCCTTCCTGTAGAAGCACAAATTCACAGAACCTTCTAGAAAGCAACAAGTACCTATGCTCTAAGACGTTCACGTGGGGGATTTTTAAGTGCTGCTGACGGGCAGGCAGCTGGCAGCCGAAGGCGAGGGCATGGCCGCACGTGTGGTTCAGAGCTCTCGCGAGGCTGAAGCTAGCACCCGGCACCCTGTTCTCACTGCCAGAAAACCCCCGGGAGCCCCGAAGCGCCCCGCAAAAGGAAACCCTTGGTTAGCAGCGAGAGGCTGCAGCCAGGCTGCTTCTGGAGACATTTATTGCGAGGGAGGCGGTGGCTGCTGGACGGGGAGGGACCCACACATGCGTGGCCCCAACTCTGTTTTGTGGAGACACGGGTGACACTTTGGGGGGCATGTTCAAATGGACAGGGGTGCGCCCCGAGTGGAGGAGTTATTGGAGCTTTTATCTCCACCCTTGGGCTTTTCAGTATCTTCAAGGTTTCCAACACGGGCGTGTCTGCCCGTCCCAGCTGGAAGGAGCCTTACAAAACCCCAGACCCACCGAGGACGCCGCTGTCTGAGTGGGAACCTGGTCGGCGTGGCTTCAGGGCAGAGGTGACAGGGCCAGTGCCAGCCGCGGGGGGCCGCAGACCTCGGAATCAGCTCCTCAGACTGTCACGGGTGCTGGAGGGGTGGGCCTGGGGCTACAGAATGGCACAGCGGCAGGGGGCAGGGGCAGGGGGCAGAAGGCAGGGGCATTGGGCGGCTTGACCTCCGTGACGCTGAAACCAAACGACACTCAGGGAGAAGGGACTGGTGGGAAAAGCCCCAAACCTGGCATTTCCCTGGAGGGTGGAGCTTTCCGTTTCCTTTTCCCAGTTCTCCTTTAATATGATTATGATGACTTTATAAAGCAACAGCTTTAAGTAAAAACAAGACAAAACTCGGGGCAGGTGGTGCTTGGCTCTGCCTGGGTCGAGGCGGGCCTGGCCAGCCCCTCTCCCCTGGGGGTCCTGCAGGGGTCAGTCCCCGATGGGGCAGGGAGGGGCCGAGCCCTCATCCACAGAACCCTCGGCAGGGGCGCCTGCGGGGAACCGGCTAGAGGCCTGGGAACGGCCCCAAGTAGGCCCAGCAGGACACTGGGGACCTCAGGGGGCAGAGGTGTCCTGCACGCTGGGGCGGCCTGAGCCGCGGGGCAGGTGAGGGGAGGTTGGCAAACCGGCTGCAGGCAGCCCAACGTGCCGCGGCACAGCCCTCGTGCTCCTGTTTCCCCAGCCCTGCCCAGGGCCCAGCGCTCACCTGCCAGGCCCTAAGAATGACCCGCTGTGACTCCATCCTCCGGACCAGGGCTGACAGCTGGTCCCGGGGCAGCTGGCTGGCCGGCTGGCACCAGAAGTCTTGCAGGAGGGAGGTGTTGGCACTGGGGCAGGCGGAACGCAGTCAGGCAGTGGGGGCAAGGGCACCGGGGGCAGCACCCAGGACTGAGGTGGGACTCAGCTGCCTCCCAGTGCGGAGAGGACGAGGCACAGGGCGAGGGCCGGGAAGTGCCGGACACGGGCAAGCATCCTGCTTCCGGCACCAGCTCTTCACGCATCCACCTGCCCGCTCCCTCTCCCAGGAGCCCCGGGCTGGGGCTGGCTTCTGGTCGTGGGGGACTTCCCCGACACCCCCACTGACACCCCAGCAGGCTCTGCCCTTGGGCCAGCTCCAGGGACCCCAGCGGACCTCCAAGGGACTTGGGGACGGGACGGGGCCCCGGCAAAGCCCCTTGGCCACCTGCCTCTTGCTGGGACTTCAGGCTGGGCCCCGCCCGATCGACTGCCCGGCCACCTGGTGGGCATCATGCCCAAGGAAGGGGCAGTGAGTCCCTGGATGGGGCGGGGGCTCCAGGAGCGGCTGAGCCTCAGGCTGAAGGAACCTGGGGGCTCGGGAGGACGCAAGGGCAGCAGGGGCCCCGCGGGCCCGGCCGGGCGTGGGGAGGGGCCGGGGCTGTGGGTCCTGGATGAGGACGCGGGGTGAGGGCAGACGGGGGATGGTAGGAGGGGACGGGGACAGGGCCCCAGCCGGACCCACCTGAGACCCGGGGCGGCTGTGCTGGCGTCCAGCCCGTGAAGACAGTGGGCCGCAAGTGACACGAGGAGGGCCAGGCCCAGGCCTGCCAGGACCCCTGGAGAAGCAGGGCTGTGAGCAGGACGCGTCCCCCAGGCCGCCCCAGAGCCCCCCCAGGTGGCCGAGTCCCGCCCGGATGGAGCCGACGTGCTGCTCCCCTGTGGGGTGGGTGGGGGTCTCAGCACCGAGGGCCCCCCGCCCACCCCCCGCACGCCCGTCTCACCGACTCCAGGGGCCATGTCCGTGCGGGCACTGGGCGTCCTGGCTGGGGTCACGGCAGCAGTTCCAGGACGAGCTGGAGGAGTGCAGGGGTCACGGGGCACGACCCGTAAACAGCATGTTCAGAACCAAAGGGAGTGGCAGGAGGGGCCAGGGCAGATGGGGCCTTTCGGGGCCTTTCTTATCGCAGATCGGGGCTCAGGGGACCCCCTGGCTGTGCGGCGCCAATTAACCACGACAAACGTGGGCAGGCAGGGGAGGGAGGGCGCTGGGGAGGGGGCTGCAGCCCCCTGGCCTGCCGAGCAACCCACCCTGTCTCCAGCTCTGCCCTGGGACCAGGGGACACAGGGAGGCAGGGGACGGGGCCCAGGAGCCGGCCCCCTGGCATCGTCCTCAGCGCCCCTGGAGCCCGTCCCCCCATGCAGGTGAGCACCAGGCCACGGCGGCCACCAGGGCACAGAGTCCCTGCTCACCTCCATGCCTGGCTCGGCGGGTGCTCCTAGCTGCTTCTCGGCGCTGCCACCAGCCTGGCACCCACAGGGCGGGGCAGGCTTGCAGTGACGCTGCAGCGCCGGTCCCTGGGGCCTGAGGCACAGCGGGCACCTGCTCCCCGGCCTCGGGGGGCATGGTGAGCTCACGGCTGGCGGGGCCCAGCGCACCCCTCCCTGCGTGGCCCCACGAGCCTGTGCCCCTTGCTGCGGGTGCCCAGGCCGGGGGGCAGACCTGTCCATGTGTCTGTGTCCGAGCGCCTGTTGGGGTACCTGGGGCCCGGCACAGGGCCCACGCCAAACCTGTGGGTGCTGGGGCTGTGCGGGACCCTCCATAGTGGGCAGCCCGGGCTGCCCGTCCTGATGCTCCCTGGCCCCCCAGGCTGCAGCCAGGGGCTCAGCTGGTCACACGGCCACAGTAGCCCTGACTCAGGGGCCCCGGGCCTGGGCTGCACCCAGCTGCTGGAGGCGAGACTGCAGGAGGGACTTCCCGGCACTGCCCAGGCTGTGGTGCCCACGGATCTTCAGCCCTGGCTGGGTGCTGGGCCCCCCGCGCCAGGTTGAACCCCAACTCTGGCCCCAGATGCTGCACCTCGTTTTCAACTCTCTCGGGCGGTGCTTGGCTGCTGCTTGGCTGCCGTCCTGCCACAGGCGCTGGGCCAGGGGGCCAAGCCGCCCCCCCCCCCCGGCACAGCTGACCCGTGAGCCGGCAGCGGGACCCTCTCCGAGCTCCGGGCAAGCCCTGAGGGGGAGGTCCTGGAGGGCCGTGGCGGAGGCCCCTGGCACACGTGCCCCGCGAGCCCAGCCTGGTCTGCACGCTCCAGCAGGGGCCAGTTCCCCACCCCTGACCCGAGAACATGACCAGACTTGGAAACAGGTCATGGCACGTCAGGGCAGGCCCCGAACCCCATGACTGGTGACTGGAGGCTCCCAAAGACAAGCAGCAACTGGAGTGGGCACCTTTGCGTAACCCAAGGACCACTGGCCAGCCTGGGCCATCCCCTCCCAGAGCCTGAGGAAGACCTGGGGTGGGCAGTGCAAGCCTCAGTGTGCACAGCAGGCCTGAGACTTCTGTACATGTCCCCGTAGGGTGACAGGACAGGACTCCCATGGGGAGGGGGCTCTGCGGGACGAAGTCTGACAGGCTGCGGGTGGGCGATGGTGTGACGGCTGCTGAGCCCCAACCCCCGGGAGGGCAGGGTGTCTGTGGGGGGGGCCCTCGGGGACACCGGAGAACGTTCCCTGAGACATGGCATGCCAGGCCTGCCCTGGGGTTCTGAGCCCCGCTGTCAGAAAGGAACAGAAAAACAGGAAAGGTCAACTAGAAAGTGCCGGAAATGAGATGAACTGCATCTGGGGCCTGGGTGGGGGCACCGGCGAGTGTAACCGTCAGAGGGACAACGAGCGAGTGGGGTTGGGGGGCTGACGCAATTGTGCCCGGCCGGTGAGGGTGCTGGGTCCCCCTGGGACACACACTCAGTTTCAGGGGTGGGTTGTGTCACTGAGTTTATTTCCTGCTCCCCGGGGCTCAGTGGCAGCAGGGGTGGGTTTGCCGTGGGGTCGGGGGGTCCCAGGCTCGGGGTCACATAGGCCAGGGGCTGACAATCTGCAAGACACACAGCTGGGGACCCAGAAAGTTCCAAAGGACACACAATTCTTATGTGTGCTCCGGGGCTGTGCAGGGCGGGGGCTCCTTGCCCACCCCCCACACCACCTACCCGGGACTTGGGGGAGGAAAGCGAGGCCTGCAGGTGGGGGCTTGAGCAGGAGGGGGGGTGGGGGTGGCTCGGCTGCCCCCGATTGCGCCCCAGTCCTGGTCCTGCCCTGGCCAGCTGGGCACTCAGACGAGGTGCTGCCCCTCACCGGGCCTTTGTCTGTGACCACACAGGCCTCACCATCACCATGGGTCATGCAGCGACGTCCCCGTCCCGGCCTCTGCTCCTGCTGTCCCCGGTGCAGGCGGGGGGCCTCGGGACCCCCCGGTCCGCACTGACAACCGCACACCAAGCTGCCCCTCAGCCGTCCGGCTCCAGCGTCCACTCAGCCAGCCACTGCAAGCACGAGGCCCGCTGCGCCTCGGTCTCGGGGGACCTGGGGGGCAGGGGCGGCAGTGGGGGGGGCGGGCCTGGGTCCGGCACGTGGGGGGCGTCTCGCAGGGCCTGGATGAGCTGGTTGAGCGAGTGCACGAGGGTCTGGGGGCTCCAGCAGGCGTCCAGGGTGGGCAGGAAGGGGTCGGGCGTGCAGGCCTCCACGCACTCGGCCGGCGTGGGCACCCGCAGGTACAGCGCGTGCAGCATCATGCGGAACGGCTGCTCCTCCCGGCCCCCGGCCCCCCCGTACGTCAGGTCGCCCACCACGGGGTGCCCCAGGGCACTGCAGTGGACGCGCAGCTGGTGGGTGCGGCCTGCAGGGTGAGGCCGGGGGTCAGCCAGTGCTGGGGGGGCTCCACCCCTGCGCCCCCGCCCCCTCACAAAGAAGCCAGCTGCTCCGCCCGGCAGTTTCTGTCCGGAGCTTCAGCCCCCCACGGCGACCCTGCCGCGCGGAAGCCACCCCCGCCCTCTCCTTCCAGACCCAAGGCCAACGAGATCCCAGTCCCAGACAGGAAGCGCCAGGGAGGACGGGCTCTGCTGGCGATCCGGGGGGGCTTCAGACAGGCGGCTCCGCCCGTGCCTCGGTTTCCTCAGCTGCTCACAACACAGGGCCCTCCCCGCGCCCCCCCGCCAGGCGCACCTGTCAGCGGCTGCAGCAGCACCTTGGAGACGGGGCACCCCGCGTACAGCCCGTGCTCCAGCACCACCAGCTCCGTGAGGCTCGGCTTTGGGTTCTCACAGCCTGGCCGGGAAGGCTGGCGTGAGGGCGGAGGGCCGGCCTCGCCCCGGCCCCAGCCCCGGGGCCCCTCTCCTGGGCCCGGCTCCCGGCCCCCTGCCCTGCCCCTACCGGGCGTGCCCTCGATGCACATGGTGTGCGCCCGGCCCTCAGCGCCGCTCCTGCCGATGGCGTGGCTGATGGTCGTCCTGCCCTCCTGGACATGGCCCCGCACCTGCCGGGCGGGCGGGTCACGCGCGGCCCTCGGCAGCCCCGAACCCCGCCCCGGGACGCAGCCTCACCAGCGCCAGGTAGGCCTTGGTGACACGCCGCTCCTTGAAGCACCTGTAGGCGCTGCCCGCGGCCGCCTTGTTGAGCGCCACGCAGAGCGCCCCGCTGGTGGAGAAGTCCAGCTGGTGGCAGAACCTGGCGGGGGCAGAGGTGGGGTCGGCCGGGCAGCCCCCAGCTCCCCCGCGGCGCCCGCCAGCCTCCCCGCCCACCTGAACCCGTAGCAGGTGCCGGGGTCGGCGAGCTCGGGGAAGCGGTGCCGCAGCTGCTGCTGGAGGGTCAGCGGCTCGCGCCAGGCCTTGCTGTCGATGCGCACGTCCCAGTGCTTGTTGACCACCAGGAAGTCGCGGCTGCGGTACACGACGGCCAAGTTCTCCACGCTGCCCGGCTCCATGGCGGGGCGCGGGGGGCCTGGGGGCACCCGGCGGTCAGCGGGCGGGTGGGAGCGCCCGGCCCTCAGCCCCCGCCGGCCCCGCGCAGGGCCGTCCCAGGCTCCAGAGGGCGCGGAGAAACACGGCGGGCCCGACCCCGAGCCCCTCCCGCGGCCCGGGACCCACCTGCGGCCGGGCCGCACTGTCCGCACCGGCGATGCCGCCGCCCGGCCGGGATGCGCGCGCAGCCCCGCCCCTCACCGCGGACGGGCAGCTTTGTCGGCCAATGGCGAGCGGGGCTAAAGCCAGCTCGGCGACTAGGGTCTAGGAGGGGCGGGTCTGGCCCGCCCTGCCTGCGCGCGCGCCGTCGCCCCGCCCCGGCCGGGCCCGCCGGCCAATGGCGAGCGCCGTCAGCACGCCGGCCGCTGATTGGCGCCGCCGGGGCGGCTCCAGGGCGCGGGAGGTTCGGCGCGCGCGGCGACCATGGAGGACCCGGCGCTAGAGCCGGAGCTGCGCGGCCCCGAGGACGACTTCCACAGCCGGTTCGCGGCCGAGCTCGAGGTGCTGACCGAGCTGGAAGGTGGGCGCGGCGCCCCGCGTCGGCGCCGGAACCAGGGAGGGCTGCCTGGAGGAGGCGGCTGCCGGCTCCCCTCCGAGGAGGCCGCCGCTGCGCAGGTCGCTGCCGGTCAGACCCGCGCCCCCTCCGCCCGAGGCGAGGGCAGCGGGGCGGGCAGGGCCGGGAGATCCAGGCGGGCGGCCCCTTCCCTCCGTCTGTCCCCACAGCTCCCCCGGCCAAGCGGCCCAGGCTGGAGGCTGCCAAGAGGCTGGACTTCGGGCCCGAGGAGACGGAGGAGCCGCTGCCTCCCGCCTCCCGGCTGCTGTTCACACCCCCGCCGAGCCCCGAGGGCCCCGAGGAGCTGCGCGGCGATGGGTGTGTGCACGCGGGGTGTCCCCCACGTCCGGTGGCCGCTGGGAGGGTCCCACGGGGAGAGGCCTTCCCGGGGCCTGCGGGGGCTGGAGAGCACCTGGGGGCCGTTCCCTCCCTCCAGGCCCCGGGACGCTGGTGCCGGCGCAGAGCTCGCCTGGGCCTTGCCGGCCGCCTGCAACCCTGTCCTGCGGCGGCCGCCGGTCCTGGAGGACTATGTCAACGTGACGTCCACGGGCGGCGAGCGGGCCTTCCTCGTGCTGCGGGCCGACTCCACGGGCACTGGGGTGCAGGTGGGGGCCGCGGGCGGGGCAGGCCTGGGGGCTGGGCCTCAGCGAGTCCCCTTGGCTCCTGGCCTGGGTATGGTGGGGTGCGCCGCCCAGCTCTGGGCTGGGGGAGAGAGGAGCTGCCTGGGAGGGTGGTGACGTGGGGTCTGGTGTGCCACAAGGGACCCTGGAGGACGTACCCCGGTCCCCCCCCGCCCTGGCTAGAGAGGGGCACCCGCCCTCCTCGGCCAGCAGACGCCGTGTGCTTGGGCACTATCGGGAGGCACGCTCAGGTGACCGCTGCTCTCCCCACCCAGAGCCCGCTCCTCGGCGTCCCGTGGCGCAGCTGCAGCCGGCTGGACCTTCTGGGCGTGCCCTTCGCCTCGCTGAGGGAGCAGGTGGACAGCGAGGTGGGGTCAGCCGGGCCCTGGCTGGGAGGGGCCCCAGGCACCCCTGGCCTTTGGGCTGTCCTGACCCCGGCCCTCTGTGTTTGCACAGCGGCGGCAGCGGCTGCTGCAGGAGGCCCAGCAGCTCTCGGACACGCTCCACAGGTGACTGGGATCCTCCCAGGCCCTCACCCTGACCTTGGCCTGGCCCCCAGCCTCTGCTCTCGGGTGGGGGTTGGGGCGGCCCCCGGGTGGGGTCACGGGCCGGTGGCTCAGGGTGCCATGCTCTCCAGCCTCAGGCCCGCATTGGGGGAGGAGGCCCGGCCCGTGGGGGCCCCCGAGGAGGAGCCGGAGGAATCCAGCGGTACAGGCGACCCCCAGCACCAGCTCTGGGTGGACGAGTTCGCTCCGCGGCACTACACGGAGCTGCTGAGTGACGACGTGAGGCGAGGGGGTCCCGGGGCCGTCAGTGGGCTGCCGGCCTGCAGGGCTGTGGGGGAGGACGTGGTTCTCCCGACCTCTAAGCAGGAAACCGAGGCCCGGCTGGGGCGAGTGTGTGGGTCTCCCAGCGAGCTGCCCTGAGCCTCTGCCCCCCTTCCTTCCTGTCTGACACCAGGGTGGCCCTGGGGTGGTGGGCCGGGGATGTGGGCCCAGGGTGGACCCCACTGTGCTCACCAACAGGGCAGCTGGGCACCAGCTGTTCACCCCTGAGCCTTGGGCCCGCGTCTGTTTGGGCGGCAGGTGGGTGGACCTGCCTTGAGCCTCGCCTCCCTCCTTGCAGTTCACCAACCGCTGCCTCCTCAAGTGGCTGAAGCTGTGGGACGTGGTGGTGTTTGGCCGTGAGAGGCCCGTCCGGAAGCCCAGGCCTGGCGCGGAGCAGCCCCGGGTTGGCAAGGAGGCCATGGCCTCCACCAAGTGGAAGAGCCACGAGCAGGTGCTGGAGGAGGTGCTGGAGGCCGAGCTGGACCCGAGCCAGCGGCCCCAGCAGAAGGTGAGCCGCCGGGCCTGGGGGATGTGCCCTTGTGGACGGCGCCTCTGGGGCCACGAGGCAGGTTCCGTTCTCCAGGCTCAAGAACGTCGGGGTCTTGGTACGTAGCGTTTACAGTAGGAGCTGGAACCTGGGTGCGTTTTCCATGTAACGTGAACAGAGCCGACACCCTCGGCAGGCCCCGCCCCTCCCCAGGACGCTCTTGGTGGGCAGTGGGCAGTTTTGGGGGTCGCTCGTGGCGATGGCCATGCCCCCACCCTCACAGTTCTGCATGGCTCGCTCCCGCCCTGAAGCCCCAGCTTTACTCCTGTTGACTGGAGGCTGCCTGTGGGTGGGCTGTGGGCTCAGTGCCCTCTGCTTGGCTGCAGGTGGCGCTGCTGTGCGGGCCTCCGGGGCTGGGCAAGACCACCCTGGCCCACGTGATCGCCCGGCACGCGGGTTACTCCGTGGTGGAGATGAACGCTAGGTGAGCGCGTGCAGCCTCGGAGCACGGCCCGGGGTGAAGGCCTGGCCCGAGGCACAGCTCACTGCTGCCATGTCCTCGGGTCTCCCCGGGTTGGTGGGGTCACGTCGTGCGGCAGCTGGATGCAGGGGCTTCCTGCTGGGGGTGCCGGTTAGGCGATGCGGCCGCTGCCTGCACGAGCGCCGGCTGTCCCTCCCCGCCCTCACGGCACACCGTCGGTTCCAGCGACGACCGCAGCCCCGAGGCCTTCCGCAGGCACATTGAGGCAGCCACGCAGATGGAGTCGGTGCTGGGCGCTGGCGGGAAACCTAACTGCCTGGTCATCGACGAGATCGACGGGGCCCCCATGGTGCGTCTCCCCGGCGGCTGGGCGGGCGGGCGTCCCGCAGGCTGCAGCTCACCACCCTGCTCTGCGCCCCCCAGGCCGCCATCAACGTCCTCCTGAGCATCCTGGAGCGCCGGGGCCTGCAGCGGGCAGAGCTGGGGGGCACCGGGCGGCAGCGCCGGGAGGGGGCACTGCTGACGCGGCCGGTTATCTGCATCTGTAACGATCAGTGAGTGGGGCCCGAGGCGGGGGGGGGCTGCTCGCTGGCCCGGGCGGGCGGGGTGGGCGCTGGCACCTTCTCTCCCCGCAGGTTTGCGCCGTCCCTGCGGCAGCTGAAGCAGCGGGCCCTGCTGCTCTGCGTCCCCCCGACGCCGCCCCCGCGGCTGGTGCAGCGCCTCCTCGAGGTCGGTGGGGGTGGGGCGGGGTCGCGGGAGGGGGGGTCCTCGCGGGGCGGCTGCAGTGGGGGGCCCGGTGGGGAGGGGATGGTGCAGCCCACCCTGCCGCCCCCGCAGATCTCCCGGAAGCGCGGGATGCAGGCCGACGCGCGCGTGCTCGCTGCCCTCTGTGAGAAGACGGACAACGACATCCGGGCCTGCGTCAACACGCTGCAGGTGCGCAGGTGGGCGGGCGGGGGCGGCCTGCCCCTCCCCTGCCCCCTGCCCGCTCACCCGGCTCACCCGGCTCACCCCGCTCGCCCCCGGGGGCAGTTCCTGCACGGACAGGGCCGGCGGGAGCTGAGCCTCGGGCTGGTGCGGAGCGCGCACGTCGGCCTCAAGGACCAGCGCCGGGGGCTCTTCTCCGTGTGGCAGGAGGTCCTGCAGCTGCCCCGGGCCCGGGGGTGAGTGGGGCGCGGGGGGCGCAGGGGGGCTCCAGGCTGGGGTGCCGCCGTCTGGTGTTGGCTCTGAGCCTGTGCAGGGCCCATGGAGGGGTCCTGGGTGTTGGGCCCCCCAGGCCCCCCAGCTCGGCCTCTGAGGGCGTCCTTCCCGCGTCTGCACTGGGGCAGGGGAGGGGTTGGCCTGGGGTGCAGTGTTCCTGGTCGGTCACGGGCCTCGGGCCATGGGGGCCCCTGGGGCTGGGGAGGTAGGGGTTGGGGGCTCCTGTCGCCCCTAGCCTCGGTGCGTCTCCTTCTCTTCCCGCAGGCGAGGGGTGGGCCAGGACCCTGTGTGGCCTGCCCATGCACTACTGGGTGGGGACGGGGACTCAGGACCCCATCCCACCTGGGAGCCCCCGACCACGGCCTCCCAGCGCTTCTACCACGTGCTGCTCATCACCACCTCCGCGGGCGAGCACGAGAGGGTGGTCCAGGTGACTGCTGCCCCGGGGCGGGGGCGAGCGGCCGGCGAGGACCCCTGGGAAGTGCTGCCAGGGGCTAAGTCCCCTGCGCCTGAGTGGGCCCTTCCCGAGCAAAGGAGCGGGCAGCTGGTGGGAGAGGCTTTGGAGCACCAGGGGTGGGGAGAATGGTGGGAGTGAGGGCCGAGGGCCGTGTGGGAGGCCCTGGGTGCTGGGGGAAGGGTTCCAGGCCAGGGCTGGCCAGTGCGGGTGCGGGAGGCGGGAGGGAAGCAGCAGGCCTGGCAGAGGTGCCCGGCTCTGGTTTGGGGAGTCTGGGGGCCGTGCAAGGAGGGTGCACGTGGGATGGGAGTGAGGGGTCGGGGGGCCCAGGGTTGTGTCTGAGCAGCTGGTAGCACCCCCCCAGCCCCGCTAAGCCTGAGCCTAAGCCGTCTCCCAAACCCTAATCGGCTTTGGATTAGTGGTTGTAGGATCTGTGCCCAAACGGGAGCCCCAACTCCCAGCGTGGGGGTGTTTGTGCCTGTGTAGCCCAGGGGGTTGGGGACAGGGCCGCAGGGTGGAACCAGATGGGCAGGGGCTTTGTGCCCTTGATTCTAGTGCGCGAAACCCGTGCTCAGGCCATCTCAGGGTCAGCCTGGGGGCTGGACCCACGAGGCCTTGAGGCAACGGGGTGTGGGGTCCTGGGGCTGCCTCAGCATGGTCTTCTCTCGGGGGTGTTTGTGGCCGTCCCCTAGACCCCAGGCAATGCTGGTGGGTTGGGAGGGCTGCCTGGAGGCGGCGGCTGGGGCGGGCAGCCGGGACTCACAGCTGCCCCCCCCCAGGGCCTATACGACAACTTCCTGCGGCTGCGGCTACGGGACCGCGGCCTGGGTGCCGTGTGCGCTGCCCTTGACTGGCTGGCTTTTGACGACCTCCTGGCACGCGCCGCCCACCATGGCCAGAGCTTCCAGCTGCTGCGCTACCCGCCCTTCGTGCCCGTGGCCTTCCACGTGCTGCTCGCCTCCAGCCACGTGCCGCGCCTCACCTTCCCCAGCAGCCAGCAGGAGGTGCGTGCCCACCCCGCCCGCGGCCCCCTGCGGCCCCCTGCGACCCAGAGCTGACCGGCCGGCGTCCCCCCAGGCCCAGGCCCGCTTGAGCCGGACGCAGACCCTGGTGCAGACGCTGCTGTCGGGCACCACGCCCTCTGCCCGCAGCCGGGCCACGCCCCAAGCCCTCGTCCTGGACACTCTCTGTCTGCTGCGGGACATCCTTGCGCCCAGGCTGCGCCCCGTGAGTGCCCGTGCGGGGTGGGCGGGGGTCCTGGTGGGGCCGGCTGTGCTCAGCCCCCGCCCGCCTGCAGGTGAGCACGCAGCTGTACAGTGCCCGCGAGAAGCAGCAGCTGGCCACGCTCGTGGCCACCATGCTCGCCTACAGCCTCAGCTACCGGCAAGAGCGCGCGCCCGACGGGCAGTACACCTACAGGCTGGAGCCGTGAGCATGGGCGGGCCTCGGTTTCCCCATTTGTCCAGTCAGCGGGGGCAGTTCTGGCCCAGCCCTCCCCAGCTGGGGCCTGAAGTGAGGGGGTTGCAGCCAGACCCTCCCCAGGAGTGGAGAAAGGCCGGTCAGGAGCTGCCCCGGGGCTTCAGCCATTAGGACGGGTGCAGGCCTCGGGCCTGGGGTCCCCCCATCCTCTATGGGCCCTCACGGGGTCTCCAGGGTTCAGGCAGTGTCAGCAAAGCCTCTCGTCCCTCTCTCCCACCGGGCCCTGTGAGGTCCCCTGCAGAGCCCTGAGCGCAGCCGCACAGGGGCCGCAAGGTGGTCCTCTGTCCTCGCCTGTCCTCGCGGCCTCCACACACCCTGCGACCCCCACACCGGCACCTTGGCCCTCTCCTCCTGTCACCCTCCTGCCCCGTCCCTGCTGCCCGGGAGGTTGCACCTTCCGGAGGCCTCCCGGCTGCCTGGGTGCCACCGCCCTGCTCAGCTGCCGGCTCACCCATCCGCCCGCCACGTCCCCACAGGGCAGGTGCCCCGGGAGGGAGACAGCGACTGTTCCTTCCAGCGGCTCTGGAGGCTCGGCTCGGGGAGGGCGGGGACTGTGTCCCCCCAGTGTCCTGCCAGGAGCCCTTGTCTGTGGTCAGACCCCAGAAGGGCTGCACCTGATCGTTTGGGGCACCAGGGCTAGTGCCACGGAGGGGTGGCAGGAGGCAGAGCTGGAGTTCTGGTTATGAGGTGCTCAGTGTGGCTAAAGACTCCCTCAAAAGTAGAGGGTCATGACCTGCCCTGCCTGGTCCCTTCTGGCAGCTTCTCTTATGGGTTTCTGGATGGGCCTGAGCCCCCGGCCACCCATGTGACCTCTTCCCCAGCCCCATAGCCCTGGGAGGTCCCTGACAGGTGGGGAAACTGGGGCCCAGGAGGCTAGCCCGCTCGTCCCTGCCTGCCCTGGGAGGTGGGTGCCCAGGGCTGTGGCCCCCAGGGTCCCAGGGCGGGTGGGTCCTGTGTGTGGGGCCCGCTGACCCCGCTGGCCCTGAGTGCAGGAACCTGGAGGACATCTGCTGCTTCCCCGGGCTGCCAGCCCGCAGGCCGCTCACCTACCAGGCCAAGCAGCTCATCGCCTGCGAGATCGAGCTGGAGAAGATGCGGAGGGCAGAGGCCTCAGCCCGGGCGGGCCCCCAGGTGAGCCCCCAACCCCAGAGCCCACAGAGGGGCCTCGTCCTCGGCACAGCCCTGCTCAGCCACCCTCACTGTGCTCCTGCCCCTGCAGCTGGACGGGGACCTGATGAGGGGCTGCGGGCAGAAAGGGGTGCTTCCTGCCCCCCACAGCCACGAGCAGCGGCTGGAGCACATTGTGAGGAGAGCTGCTTTCGAGGAGCAGGTGAGGGCGGGGCTGGGCTGACAGTCGCTGGCTCTGAACCCCCAGAGCTCTGGGAGCTGACCCAGCACTGCCTGGGCCTCGGTTTCCCGTCGTGCACGAGGGGCTGCCGTTAGCCCTTCCCACCCTGGGCCCGGCCCGGCAGGGAGGAGGTGGATTTGAGGTTCCACTCTGCATGAGGGATCGAGGGGAAGCAGGGGCGGGAAATGTCTGGGGCTCTGCCCTCGGCGTCATGGGGGAGGTTGGTCCCTTGGGTCTGGGGTCGCCCGGGTTTGTCCCTGCCAGCCCCTGACTGCCCTCCCCACCCCCAGCCGGAGAGAGACTTCTTTGGGCGGGTGGTCATCAGGAGAGCCGCCCCGAGCCCAGGTGAGCCCAGGTGTGCCCGGCGAGCCCAGGTGTGTGGGTGGCTGGGGGCCCCTGAGGGCGGCCGCGGGACCACCGTGTGGTGCCTCCAGAGGACGCAGCCCCTGAGCCGGCGGAGCGGCGCCTGGGCACGGCTGTGGGCAGGAGCGACGTGTGGTTCCGCTTCAACGAGGGCGTCTCCAACGCCGTGCGCCGCAGCCTGTACACCAGGGACCTGCTGTAGTGCCTGCGAGGGGCCCGCCGCCTCGTGCGCCCGGAAGCCCCCCGCCCGGTGCGCAGTGTACGAGACCCGCGGTCCTTGGAAGCCTTTATAAAAGTGACACACGACACGTCCCAGGGCGTCAGTCGGGGCGGGGCTGGGGTCACAGGATGGCACATTTGCCCTTCTCCACCCATGGGTTGCTCTTCATGAGGTCAGGGTTCAGGAACGGGTCTTTGGGGATCCCATCTTCGATCCACTTGAGGAGCCTGGGGGCAGGAGGACGGGGTGAGTGGGGGGCTCGGCCCCTCCCCAGGTCCGTGGGCCCCTCCCTGAGGCTGGGGTGTGGTCTGGGCTCATGCAGATAAACCTGGTGCAGGCCAACGAGATGCAAATCGCTCTGGGCCAGGGTTGGGGGCCGGGGCCGGGGCTGTGCTCACTCGGGGATGGTCTTTGACGCCATCTCCCGCTTGAAGGCCAGCTGGTACTTGAGGCTCTCCACCTCCTTCTTCATCTGGGGCACGTCCCACTCCTCCATGGGGTCAGGGGCGTCTGCAGCAGCCAGCCTGGGGCTGAGGGCACGGGGGGATGCCACAGCCAGGGGCTCGGCCGGCAGCCACTCCCCGCAGTGATGCCCTCCCAGCAGGGCCAGGGGCCTTGGGTGCTGGGGTGTGGGACAGGGCTGAGGCCCCACTAATGAGGCCCCGTGTGCCCTGTGCCCCCCTGGGGCTCATTACAGCAGGAAAACCTTCCACTCAGGGCTGTCCCCACCCCGAGGGGGGCTGTGGGGCTTGGCAGAGTGCTGGGAGGCCACCCCCAAACCCGGCTGCAGGGGGGAGCCCGGGTGGCTGTAAGGGTGGGGCAGGGCGTCCTCTGCCACCTGGCTTTGCGTGGGGACACAGCCAGCCCGGAGTATTTGGCTGTAATTTGCCTCTCCCGATGGGGGAGGGGGGCTGCTGAGCCAACCCAGGGTAGGTCCCCGCTGCCTGGCGTCTCCTGCACCTCCAGGCCTGGTTCCTACCTGGAACCAGTCCGCACGGCTGCCGGGTGAGGCCCGGGAATGAGCCCGTCGGGGGCGAGGGGCGGCTGCCCACGGCGCCCTCACGGTGCCCCAGCCCCGTCCTCTCCCAGGCTGGCTTCGCAGAGCTTGGGAGGGTGGACAGGAGCCAGCAGCCAGCCGGGCGCGGGGACGCGCAGGGGTTTCCCTCTCAGAGACCCCTGACCTGCAGCCGCGGCGCCAGCGTTCCCGGGCCCGCACCTACCTGCGCGCCGCCCGCCCGGCCCGCACGCGCCGCCAGAGCCGCCCCCGAGCAGCGCCGCTCTTGGTGCTCGGGGCGCGCACGGCCGGGTTGCGCGGGCGGCGGGCACTGCGGGCGGCGCGCGCGGCTCCCCGACAACTGGCTCCACACCCCCGCCCCCGCCCGCGGCGCCCCCTGGTGAGGACGCCCAGGGTCAGCCCCGGGAGCCCTGGGCCGGCGGAGGACCCCAGGGCCTCGGTTTCCCCCGGCCCCTAGCCCTACCTTGCGAGGTGACAACGAGGAGACGCGAGGGTGGAAGAGCGACGGGCGGAGTGAGGCCGCTCGGGCGGCGGGACCCTGGCGGGGCGCCCCGCCCCACCCTGCGGCCCGGGGCCGGCCTGGCACCGCCCCTGCCCAACGCTGGGCCGGGCACCGCCTCCTGCCGCGGACCCCGGGGGCTCACCCGGAGGGTGGCAGGGCAGCAGGGTGGGGACTGGGCTCAGAGGGCGGGTCACCTGGCCCAGGTGTCGGGTCCCCTCCGTGGTGGGTAGGCTCGGGCCCTGCAGATGCTTTCACGGGTTTAATTGCACCTGGTTATGGCTGGAAACTTCCACACTCCAGTGGCCCCAGGTGCCCCTTCATGGGGCCAGAGGTGAGTGCTGGGGCGGTCCCCGGCCCCCTGGGCTTCTGCAGCCAAGTGGTGATGGCTGGCAGCGTCCTCTTGGACCCTCGAGGCTGACCCTCCCTGGACGTGGGCCTCCTCCTGTGTATCCCCGAGCCTGGTGTGGGGGTCGCACACTGCCCCGCCCCCTCCCACAGTGGCCGCCACCCAGAGTGCCCTGAGCTGGGAGGGACGGGCCCCTGGGTGGGGGCTGAGCCAGGCACCAAGCAGCTTCCCCATGTGGGACTCCTGACATGCAGCCTCGGGAGGTGACTGGCAGCCACTGGGGGGGTCTGGGTGCTGCAGAGGGGCTTCTCTCACACCCCACCCCAGCATCACGCCACGCAGTCCCTCACTGCCCAAGGCAGACCCTTCTCCCCATCACTCTCAGTGCAGGAGCCAGAGCCCCTCAGCAGGGTCCCCGGAATGTCACCCCCACTTGCCATGGGAGCTGTGCCCCAGGGACCGCGGGTGACGCAGGTGCCAGGCTGCCTCCTGGGTGGGGGCCCCCGGGCAGCAACAGCGGCCACAGAAGGGCCTGGGGGAGGCTGGGGCAGCCCTGGGGACGTGTTCTGGGGCCTTGTGTGCTCCCCTGGCCAGGACCTGGGAACTGGCTCTGGGGAGGCAGGACAGAGGGCACCGGGGCATCCTGGGGGAGCCCACCCAGAGCTGCCTGCCCAGGGGGTCCCGGTAACGGTGGGTCAGGGGCACTTCTGGACTGGGGCCCCCAGGCCGCGCAGATGAGGGATTGTTTTTGTCACAGATTTGTGGGTGGGGGAGGAGCAGCCTCCCCGTGGTGGCAGATGGCCGACAGCGCCCGGACCCGGGCCCCCAGTGCTCAGTGGCCACTCCTGGGGTGCACTCTCGTCCTGGGGTCCCTGGGCCCTGTCACGAGCTGATGCAGGCAGTCCCGGCCCCCACTGCTCCAGCTTGTTCTTGGGCACCGGGGGGAGTGGGGCTGCCCCCCCAGGCCCAGGACCTCCCACCTTGCTCAGTGCTGGTGGCAGTTCTGAAACCTGGGCCTGGGTGCAACAGGCCTGTGGCCCAACGTCCAGGGGCTGGGCAGGCCCTGACCCCGGCAGACGTGCCTGGGTGTCATGGTGTGCGGGGAGCCCTGGGGAGGGGAGGGCAACGGGGATGCGGGGACACCGCCGGCTGTTGGGGCTGTCATTGCGACAGTGCTGGGAACCTGGCCTCACCCACCCAGCGTCGCCCCCTCTGGCCCCGTGTAAATGGTCAGTGCTCGGGGTTCGAGTCCGTCTCCCTGAGGGGCTTGGGGTGGGCTCTGCTGCTCACCACCCTCCGTCCCTGCCTGTCCCCACCCGTCCCTCTGCCCAGGCGAGCAGGGACCTCGAGGCTCTGAAATTAGCTCCCTAACTGGGTCACAGGGAGAGTGGAGCGTGGCCTAGAAACGGCCCCCACTGCCTGTCCAGAGCTGCGGGGGCCGGGCCGCCTGGGAGCCCTGAGGGTGGGACGGCTGGGGCAGCGAGACCCCCATGTTAGCGCCAGCTGTGGCCCAGCTGAGCTCACGGACCCCCAGCTGCACCCCCTAGTTGAGCTGCTAGGAGGCTGCATGGGAATCTTCCCAGGGGGCCGTCTGTGGGTGTTGCCCGGCCCTGGGGTCTGGTGCTGGCATCTGTAATGCCAGGTGTGGGGTGGCCCTTCAGGCACGGTGGCTCCGGTGGGCTGGGGTCGGCAGGTTTTGTCAGAGGCTCTGAGTCAGGCCTCTCCCAGCCTCGAGGGGCCCCCAGCAGGCCCTGCCGAGCCCAGGGGGAGGGGGCCCCACCCTCGGGGTCAGCGGTTCAGTGAAGCCCCCTTCCCGGAGCCCTGTGTGTGCTGAGCTGCAGGGAGAGGCTGGTGCTGGGGGCACCCCAGGGGCTCCTCTCCCCAGTGCCGGGACTGGAAAAACACCACAGGGATTTTTACTTCAACACGTTTAAAGAGCTAATAAGGTTTTATGTAATCTTTTAAAGTTCCAAAACAATTTTCAAAAATAGCTTAAGTTCTTAGAATTATGTGTGCAAAAATACAAATAGTTTCAGGGGAACTTCTGGACGGGAAGCGCCTGCCGTGTCGGAGGCTGTGTGCAGGCTCCCCCTCAACGGCCCCTGCCGGAAACCCCGCGAAGAGCAGCCTTCACGATCCGCCAGGAGGCCCCGGCTCAGGGAACTCGAGTGTCTCCCTGCGCGAAGCGCCAGCCCCTGACCCCGCAGGTGTCCCCGGCCGAGTCACTGGACCTCGATTGTCTGAGTAAGTGCCAGGTGTGCGGGGAGCTTCCCTGAGGCACTGGGACCACCATGGAACACTGTCCCCTGACCCGGTGCCACCATGTGACTAGAAGAGTTTCTGTTTAAAAGTGATCCCTGTCATTAGGAAACGGGCATTTCCGGAACCTTCTGTTGACCTGTAAGCCAGTGGCGCCGAGGGCCAGGGGTGTGGGGTCAGCTGAACCTCACCCCGGCTGCAGACAGCGAGGCCACCCCGAGCCAACATGGGTGCCCAGAGGTGCCCGGCAGGCTTGGGCAGGGCAGCCCGGGGAGCCCTGGACCCCCATGTCCCCACTTCCGGGATGGAAGGTTGATCCCATGCACACCGCACGGCTGTGTCTGGGGAACAGACTTCTGGAGCTGTTGGGGTGGCTCAGGATTCGGGGCTGGAGAGTTAAGTGCAGTGTGTGGACTGTGCCTGCCTTAAAGGCATGTTGGGGTCTGAGCTCTGGGGCCTGCGGATGTGGCCTCTGGAAAGGGTTTCTGCAAAATTAAGTTAAAGATCCGAAGACAGAACCGTCCTGGGTCGCTGGGGCGGGGACGGGGCAGATCTGGTGGCCGGTGCCCTTGTAAAGGGACCAAAAAGGAGAAGACGCGGGAGAAGAGGGCAGGCTGGAGGGAGGCGGCCGCGAGCCAGGAGCGCCAGGGCCGGCAAGGCCGGGGAGCCCACCCCGCCGGGAGAGCGGGTTCTGCAGCGGCGTCAGCCGGGCCTGGCCGGCAGTGGCCGCACTTGCTGGCTCAGGTTTCCCACCACCATGTGGGAAGGAGGATGCCGATGGTCTGAATTTCGGGAACAGGGACAGCAGCTCCCCACGTGCTCCAGGCCCAGGACCGGCCACCTCTGCAAGCAGCCGCTTCAGTCGCGGGCGGGTCCCGGGTTTGCTGTGTCCGTGGAGCTGGCAGCCCATGGTCCTCCCCAGCCGCCGTCCCGGCTCACACGTGCACACGGCCCACCGTCCTCCGCACCCTGAGCTCACGGTGGGAACCCAGGGTCTGACGCCAGCTGCGGCGTGGCGGCCTCTACACGGGCCCCGTACAAGCAGTGCCACGGCAGCAGGGGCCGCGCAGGTGGGCATGGGCTGAGCCCTGTGCTGGGAGGTGCCCTGGCCCGGGCCTCGGGTGGGCACAGGGGCACACTGCACAGGGCTCGCTCTGGGGGCTCAGGTCCCTTACGAGCACACGGACCGCGTCCTGGAGGGCGGGAGTCTTGTGCAAAAGGCCTTCCGAAAACAGCTTCAGTGCCCAGAAGTTCTACAACAGCAAGCAGAAAGGGGGGGTGCTTGTGCCGTGTCCTGGGTCTCGAGGGCCCTGACCCTGGAACCACCCAGGCACAGGTGAGCGACAGGCAGGGCTGCGGGTCTCGGGGGCCGCAGGGCTGGCCTCACCCCAGGCAAGGACAATGTCCAGCAGTGACGACAGCCAGGGCAGCTTGGAGGGCAGCATCGGCCTGGACACAGAGCAGCAGGCAGGCCTCGGGGCCCAGCTGGGGGCCCGGAGAGAGCAAACGGTGGAAGGAGGTGGGAAGGGGGTGCACAGACACTCCCAGGCAGAGGGCGAGCTGGGACCACCCTCTGGGGATGCAGGTAGAGACATCCTGGCCCGCAGGAGGACGCATGTGGGGACGGCAGAAGAGGTCGGAGGGCAGGGAGATGAGGGCACACAGCCGCAGTTCCTGCAGGACGCCGTCCCAGCTGCACGGCACCATCCGCCATGGGCCACGCGCTAGCCGGCCGCACCCCCCCCGTGCTCTCCGTGCTCCCCACAGCTGCTCACCTCTTGGAAGGAGGCCGGTGGCGCCTGCAGGCCCAGTGTGCTCAGCAGCCGCTCGGCTCCAGGACAGGGCTGCTGCCCCAGAGGGCGAGGATGGCACCCCTGCACCGTGCCTGCAACACAGGGACACTCTGGACGCCGCCAAGGTGCCCACGGAGCCCTCACCACCACCCTGCTGCCCCCCAGGCAGGTGTCTGGGCTGCCCAGGGGGAGGACTGAGACCTGGCTCCCAGAACTGTGGGTGTCCCCGGGGGCTCCCATGCTGGGGGGTCAGCAGGGGGCAGGGTGCAGGGACAGTGCGTCCGGCACTCACGTTCCAGCCCAGGGGCTGGCGGCTGTATGGCAACCGCAGGGCCTGCTTCGGAGGACACCGGGCCTCACTGGGGCTGTGGCGGACGAGAGCCTCAGGCAGGGCCCCCGGGAAGTGGCAGGGGGCAGTGCATGGGGACCCCCGGGAGGAACAGGCTACAGAGACCTGTGCAGCAGGACACGCCACATCTGCCCAGCCCCACGGGGCCAGGCTGGGTGCTAGGGCGGGTTCTCAGAGCGGCGGAGCTCCCTAGGGAGAGCCCCAGCTGGGAGGACAGGTGGACATGTCACGTGTCCCGGCCATGGCTCCTCACCCACGCCGACCGCCCACTCATCCGGGTCGCAGAGGCCGTTCCCCGAGGGCAGCTGGGCGGGGGCAGGGCCTTGGGGTCCTGTCTGCAGCGCCCACAGCTGCCAGGGAGGACCTGGCTGCCAGTCCCGATGCGCCCGCGCCCCCAGAGCCCACCCCGCGCCGTCGCCACCCACCCGTCTGTCATCGGGATGCGAACGAGACTGAACTTGATGGCCGCGCTCAAGAGCTCAGCCGCGCCTTCCCCGGTGGGGCCTACACGCGTGATGGCCGCACCCACGAGGGCAGCCAGGCCCGGGCCCTGTGCCACTGGCCAATACCCTCGGCCCCCGGAAGTGTGACGCCAGCCCCTCCCCGCAGCACCCGTGGGTCCCAGGACGGCGAGCGGGAAGGTGAGGAAGGGGCTGCGGCGCCCAGAGGCTGAAGCGCTCGGCTGTGAAGGAAACGTGGGGTCCTCGTGTTTCCAATCACGTAACAAGGTTTTGGGTGAAAACAGACGAGATGTTTTTAACCACCTCACAGAGGGCAAGCCCAGCAGGTCTAACTGCCCAAACTAAAAGCTCCGCAGAGAGGGGTGAAAGGTGAGAACGTCCCACTGGGAGAAATGACCGACACCCAGCGCGTAACAAAGGGTCTTCTCCGATTCGCAGAGGCTCCGGTAAGTCAGCCGGAGGGCGGCGAAAAGCCCCAGGAAAACTGGAGCCCGTGGGGGCAGCAGACGGACGAGGCCCCGGGCCTGTGGGGCGGGCGAGCCGAGGGGCACGGAGGCCGAGCAGGGGCAGGGGCCTCCCTGGGTGTGCCCCACGCTGCGGCTGCAGGACAACGGGGCGCTGGGGGTGGGGACCCGGCCCCGCCTGGGCGGCCCTCGCTGCCCCGAGCGCTCCAGCCTCTCGGTCCTGCCTCCGACGACGGCAAAGCCTCCCTGGGGGACTCCCTCTCCCAGCTCGTCCTTGGCTGCCCGGCGACGCTCCGGCCTCTCGGGACATTGATGAGCAGCCCGTGGTCCCACCGAGTGACATTCAAGCCAGAGGGGTTGGGGGCCGCGGTCCTGAGCCGGCCCCACATCTGGCTGCCCCATGAGGGCTGAGGGGGCCCAGGGGGGCTCTGGCACGTCCCACCCAGACCCTGCCCGCACCAGCGCAAGGAGCACGTGCTATGTGTCCAGGGAGACGGAGCCCAGTGTGCTCAGCCAACTGCACCCTGACCCCAAACCTCGCCCGGGCCCCCAACCCCCCAGGCCCCCCAGAGCCCCCAGCCCTGTGCCGACTGCACGCAGACAACATGCTTGTGAAGCCGGGGAGTCGGTCCCTGCTGCGCTGGGTGGGCCCACAGCCTGGCCCGGACCTGAGGAGGGAGACGACCCTGGGGTGCAGACGCCTGAGGGAACCCAACTCCCCTGGGTGGCACGGAGCTTGCTTTGCAGGATGTCCCCACCCTGGACACACTCAGCAGCTGGTGACGCTGAAGCAGTGTGGAGGCAGGGGAGGGACCTTCACGAGGGCTCAGGGGAAGTCGCCGAGCACCAGCGTTCTCTGCAGCAGCCACGTGACCTGTGCCAAGGAGGGGGCGCGCGGGGACAGGAGCGAGCCCTCCCGCCCCACAGGGAGGCAGGCGACCGAGCTGACGGGGAGGCGTCTCCTCGCCCAGCGCCCAGGACACCCCTGCAACTGTCCACTCACAGCCAGCCGGGGACACGGGCCCGCGGGCCCCAGCCGAGGGCAGGCGCCTCAGCAGCAGCCTTCCGGTCACTGGCCACGTGGCCGAGTCTCCGCGTCCATGAGGTCAGGCCACTGGCTCGAGGCAGGACGGGCAGCGTCCCGCCCAGACCCACGGTGCACATGCAGGCACCCACGCAGGAGCAGCACACGTGCTCGCGTACACACCCCCCTGAACAGACACACTCGGGAGCATGTGCAAGAGCGCACGCGTGCAGGGCAGCCTGGGCGTGCTTCCTGCAGCGAGTGGACACGGCGGAGCACAGGGCACCCGCACAGGCCGAGGCTGAGGTGGTGACTGAGTGTCCAGCCCAGGCCTGAGCAGCCTGTGGGGCCCCAGGGGACACCAGGGGGTCTCAAGTCGATGTGAGATCTGGAAAATGGCGCCCCACTGTCCAGGGACCCGCGGAGGACAAACGTAGCTTCGCACCGCACCTCCCTCCATGCCCACCCCCTGCCAGCGGCCCCGGGCCCTGCGATCGCCACAGCAGAGGGGTCAGCCGTGTGCCCAGGTCCCAGCAGGGCAGGGGCAATGGGCCCCACTGGCCACATAGCCAGCAGCTGCTTCCTGCCCCTCGGCACCCACTGGTGCATGAGCTCCCTGCACAGGCAGTGGCAGAAGTGGCAGCGCCAGGTTTGGCTGTGACCGGCACGCGCAGGTCTGCAGGGGGAGCAGGTGTACGCCACAGACTGCAGCAGACGCTTACCTAGGAGCCACACGGGGACAGCTGCAGACGCCTCCAGGAGGGCTGAGCAGGCGGGCGTGGGGCAAACCCCCCATGGCCCTGCACCCCGCTGACTGCTGTGCCAGAGGTCCACGTCCGTGTTCATGAGCTCCAGGCTGAAGGTGACGAGGACACCAGCCAGGGCCTGGCTGCGCTGGTCCTTCCAGAACCTGCTCTTGTGGTGGGCGATGTGGTGGCAGAGGGCAGGGGTCCCCCGAGCTGGCACTGTGGCCAGGGCAAAGGCGGCAGAGCTCGCCCACGGCGGCCATCCCCTAGCTGGCAGGCAGGACACCAGGGTTTGGCCTCTGCACCCAGCTCACCAGGAGTCTTCCCAGCCAGGGCACACACTGCTCTTCTGGGAGAAGGCCTGCGGGCACGGAAATGCTGCGTCTTAGAAAACCTCAACATCTACGACAAGGTGCTGCAGCGAGCGCATGGCATCCCCACTGAGGGGCACAGGACGCAGCCCCCTTGCCCAGGTGCCCGCTCTCTGCTCAGATGGTCCAGCCCAGGGCTCCCCAGGACGAGGGCGGACGCTGTCGTCTTGGGTTTGCCCGTGAGCTTGGTCTTTGAAGCACCAACTGTGGACGTGGAGGACTTCTGTCTTCCGTGTCTCCCAGCTTCTCCCTTTATCTTTTCTTTCCTGTGTCTTGGGGGGTCCCCCATCTGCTGCCCACCATCCTTGCATTTCCAGTCATTGGTTCTATTTGTGGTTGCTTCCCCCCTTTTGAAATGTAAAGCATAATTTCATCAGTAAAAGACAAATGTTTAAGGCTGATGGGTTTGGGTTTCTGCAAATGTGCGCAGCTGTGACACCAGCACCGGGGCCAGACCCAGAATGTTCTGTCACCCCCGCAGCTCTCCAGACAACTGCCACGTGCTCAGTTCCTGAGCCCCCCCCCCCCGCAGTGAGCAGCTTCTCCTGCCATCGAGGACCCCGCTGGGTGGGGGCAGCTCAGCTGGTTTCCCACCCGCCTCCCGATGGACGTCTGGGTTGAACCTACGTTTTTGCTGTTATGAATGAAAATGACACAGTATCTGTGTCGTCCTTTTGTGCACAAGCTTTCATGTTTACTGTTGCGTGAACACCCATGAGCGAAACCACAGAGGCAGGTCAGGGCAGGTTTGCCTCTGGGACGCCGGCTCCACAAGGTGGCTGCGTGACACCCCCGGCCATCCCATCCTCAGGTGGGGTGGTCCTCTTAGCAGCCCCGATGCCAGAAGAGGGTCAGCGCCTCCCCCCGAGCTCCTGCTGTGAAGTGGTCACTCTGGTCTTTGGCCCTGTGTCACCAGGCCATCTTCACTCTTTCTTCCATTTAGGTTGTGGTAACATGTAACAGGATTTGCCATTCTAGGTTTCAAAGTTCGCCCCCTTTATGAGCACAAGTCCCACGTCGTGCCGCCCTCACCACCATCTGTTGACCGAAGAGAAGCAACATGTGCCCCCAGCCCCTGGTGCCCCACATCTACCTTCTGTCATGAGAATTCGCCTAATCTAGACGTTTCACATTAGGGGAACCGTATGGCATCCTCTGTGTCCGCTTTATTTCACTCAGCACGTTTCTGAGGCTCTCCCTCCCGTGTTGGGCGTGATCAGCACCTTGTTCCTTCCCACGGCTGAGGGACGTTCTGCCGTGCGGGTGGACACGTCCCTCCTCCACCTGCTGACGGCCACTGCGAGTGGTGCTGCTACGGCAATGGTGGACACGCATCTGCTCTGCTCGAGTCCATCTCCAGTTCTTCAGCGTAAGCATCCAGGGGTGGAACTGCGGGGTCACGGGGGAATCCGTGATTAACTTCTCGAGGAACTGCCACGCTGCTTTCCACGGCGGCTGCACCACTGCACTTCTGCCGGCCGGGCATGAGGTTCTAATTTCTCCACATCCTCGCGTCACTGTTTTTGTTCTTATTGACACCATCCTAGCAGGCGTGAGGTGGGGCCCTGTAGCGGTGATTTGCTTTCCTCTGATGACCAGTGATGCCGAACATCTTCACATGTGCTTATTGGCCACTTGTGGATCTTCTTTGGAGAATGTCGACTCAAGCCCTTTGCCCACTTTTTCATTGGGTTGTCTTTGAGTTGAGTTGGGTTGGAGTTCCCTATAATCCTAGATAATAAATCCTTATCAGATCCACGACTTGCAAATATCTTCTCACATTTCTGGGGGTTATCTTTCCGCTCTGTTGATTGATAAGGGTCTTTCAACACACGAAAGTTTTTGTGAAGTCCAGTTCATTTTTTGTTACTTAAGCTTTTGGTATCATATTTAAGAAACCATAGCCAAAACCAAATCCCTGATTTTTCCTAGGAAAATCTTCTAAGAGTTAGTTTTAGAGCCTACACTTAGGTCTTTGATAGATGGTGGGAGGTAGGGGTCCAAATTCAGTTTTACAAGTGGGATTTCCAGTTGTCCCAGCAGTATTTTTGAAGGGACTATTGCCACTTCCCCATCGAATGGTCTTGGCAACCTTGTCAAAACTCAACTGACATCGAGTGGAGGATGTATTTCTGGGTTAAGCTATCTTTTAATTAGCTTTGCAGGAGTTTGTTATATATCATGGAAACGAATTCACTTGGGGTATATATCAAGTACTTACTCTCAGTCTATGGCTTGCTCTTTCATTTTGTTAATGGCATTTTTTTAAAGCATATTTTTAACATTTTGGTGAAGCTTAGCTCAGTTTTTTGCTAACAGTTGGTGCTTTCTGAGTTCTGCTAACAAATCCCGGCCTACTGCGGTCACCGACAGTCTCCTAGGAGCACGGTTCTGTCCCTGCATGTTGGTCTGTGACCCCTTGCAAGTCAGCCTCTGTGCTGGTGGGCGGGATGGCTCCTGGCTCTGCCTGCCCAGGTCCCGGTGACTCCCCACCATGCTCTAG
>PVKY010001756.1:0-29680 GCA_004027775.1 Bradypus variegatus | reverse complement strand
GCTTAATTATCTTTTTTTTTTTTTTTAGTTTATTTCTCAGATTTCAGATTAGGTCACTTTATCGTCATATCTTCCAGTTCACGGATTCTAACCTCCATGCCCTCCATTCTGCAACTGAGCCCATCCCTTGAGGTGTTTTTCGTTTGTTTTTGCATTTTCCACTTCTAAAATTTCCATTTGGTTCTTTAAATCCTCTGTTCCTTTGCTTAAACTATTCCTTTGCCAAAACCCTCTTTTATCACTTAATTCAAGCATATTCATGATTGTTCACTGCAGCGTTTTTATGACCACTGCTTTAAATCCTTGCCAGATTATTCCCACATCTGGTGTCATCTCAGGGTTGACATCTGTGGATTGTCGTTCCTCATCGCGTTGCGATTTTCCCTGTTCTTGACACGATGTCCTATCGAGACCTGGGGCTGTGGGGGACTGAGCCATGGGGCTCTGGGTCTTCCTTAAATCTTCCCTCTTAGCAGGTCCCCTCTGTATGGTCTGGCACATACCGGGCCCCCCTCAGGCCTTTGAACACGCAGAGGCTGAGGGGGTCTCCTCACTCCTGGGTTGGGTGGGAGTTGGGGCTTCCCATACTGAGAGGTGGGGGTGCTCGGTCCCCTGCCCCAAGTGGCCTCCACCGTAACCTCATTACTGCTGGGCAGTGGGGAAAGTTCTGGCTCTCCACCAGGCCTTCTGTGACCCATGGGGAGGGCATGGGGGCCTTGTTACTCCGGGGTGGGGTAAAGTCCAGGCTCCCACAAGCTTCCACTGACAGAGTTTCGTTTCCACCAAGGTTTCGCTCTAGACCTCCTCCAACACCACACAAGCAGGGATGGGCACCTCACCACAGTCTGATGGGGGTGGGAGCCTGGGCTCCCCACTTAGCCTGTGCCGACTGGAGTGGGGGGGGGCACTTTTCTCAGTGGCTTGAGTAGAGCAGGTATTATAGAAATTTTCTTTCTTGCTAGGTTGCCCCTTCCTGTGGTTTTGGCTAGAGAGAGCTGGCTTTTATTAAGACTTTTTTTTTAAATCTTCACCTGTTGGCATTTTCTGCTTGCCGGCTTCTCCAGGAGTAGGTCTGGGAGATATGAGGCAAAAAGAAAACTCGGAGAACTTGCCACCATATTGCTCCTTGAGTCCCAAAGTCTCTAGCTGGTCTCCCTTCTTCTCTCCACCTTTCAGTCTTCTGCTTATTTTATACATGACAGCCTCGGATTTTAGTTGTACTTAGCAAGAAGAATTAGAAAAAAAAGTGCATTTACTCCATTTCCCCAGAAGCAGAAGTCAGGGTATGTTTTTAAAACCACAAGCAAACAGCGTTCTTAAATGAGAAGCAGGAGCCAATATGAAAATGTGATCAGTTCCCGGGAATCCTTTAATCAAGATGTGCTTGCTCCTTTTCAGCATCAGGTGGAAGCTAAGCCATGTGTCCCAGCCGAGGTGGAGCTCTGGCTGAGCGAAGGGAAAGTCTCACACAGTCCATCGCTTTTTCCCGTGGGTTCCCTCCCCTACCTCCAAGGGCCTTACCACGGTTGGTGCCCTGGGTCTCCGTGTATGGCGGGCCGGATAGCCAGAAAATGGACGGCCTTCCAGAACACCCTCATCCGAGGACTGGCTGGAGTTGGTGTATAAATGCCCCAGCTCCCTCCCTCATTGGGTGGGTGCCACTGAGGTGCATGTCCTGCAGCCCCCAGTTCCCCAGTGGGCGTTGGCTGCGGTTCCAACATGGCCGCTTGGTCAGGCAACCCCCCTGGAGGCTCTTTCCTTGTTCCTTTCTACCCAGCATTTCCTGGGGACACTTCTCAAGTACACGACTTGCACTTCAATCCTTGCCTCATGATCTGCCTCTGGGGAAGTCCAACTACGACATATTTATGTTGGGAAAATCTCAGAGCATCTCAAAGTGTTTCCAAATTAGTAAGGGTTCCACGACCTGCCCCACCCTGAGACGTTGCACACCCCAGTTCTCACTGTGTGTTTATTAAATCTGTGATGGTTCGTTCTGTGCCTATTATCCATGGACACCTGGCTCTGTAACAGCGATTCAGCCCCAGAAAGAACCTCCACGTGCCCTTTCTCCAAGAGCATGGGTCGATTGCCACAGGTCTCCACTGCCTTTATTCCTTTATCCTGGTCATCGAATCTGATGGGCAACACTCAGAAGAGATGGGCTGGTTTCTCCCCAACTGCCTTGACCCTTAGTTCCTGTTATGGGTGGCCTGTGTCCTCCCCAAAATTCATATTCAATTCCTAACTTCTGGGGCTGTGAATGTGACCTTATTTGGAAGTGGGGAGGATGTGATGAGTTTCGATGAAGCCAAACTGAATTAGGGTGAGTCCTCATCCCACGTAATTGTTGTTCTTATGAGAAGGGGATAGTTGGACCCACAAAGACAGAGAAATGGGGGGAGGCTGTGTGACAACCAAGGCAGAAGACAGCGTGGCTAACCATCCCCAGGAAGCAAGAGGGAGGCGGGGAACAGATTCCCCAGTTTGAGGGAGCCTCGTCCTGCTGACATCTCACTTCCAGAATTCCAGTCTCCAGAACTGGGAGAGGATCCATTTTGGTTGTTCTAAGCCCCCCTGTTTGTGGTACTTTGTTGGCAGCCCTCAGAGGCCACAGTGGTTCCCTCACCTTTAGAGCAGGATGTGAGCGACGGTGGTGAGCCCCGGAGCAGATTACGGCTGTGCTTTGCGCTCGGTCCTTGCCACATGACCACTTAATCTGTAAATGTTAGTCTCCTTTCTTCCTCTGCAACAGCAAGACAGGACTCCAGTCCTTTATCCCAGATCAGTTTTCTAAGAATGATACGTAATATAAAAATAAGTTTTGTGTTTTGTTTTGTTTTTCATCTGCTGGACCAAAGAATTCCTCGAGGAATTGTATTCACCCCTAGTTACAGGCTGGTAGTCATTTCCCTGCTGTGGACACCATGGGGTCTGGTGGGAGGAAAATGAAACCACAAAACTGGCTTCCTTCAGAGGTCCCGACGGCTCCACCTCGCTGACTGAGGAGCCTGATCCAAATTCATGACCAGGAGGGGTGGGGAGAGGTTTACGATTCCCACATACTATTTCCAGTCAGGTTTTAGAATCGTGAGCAGATGTCAGCTGTGTTGGTCTGAAGCTTCTCATTTCCATACCAGCAGCAATGCAGTGAAATTTATGGGCTTGAAACTTGGTGAATCCTGCAACCCCGCAGAACTCCTGACGTGCCCCTGATGACTTACGGTCTCCTCCAGGGCACCCCTGTGGCTCTCGCTCTTGTACAGATGCCATCTCCCTTCCGATGTCCCGTGGATATTTTTGCACCAATCCTCCACCAAGCACTTGACAGTGTGAAACATCCAGAAGCTGCTACTCTCTTCAAATCTGTGTACAGACATGATATTTGAAGGCTTCGCTGCTTCTCGATCATAAGGAAAAGAGTTTCCCTCATTACATCGGGGTGGTCAGGTTCCTCCCTCAGGAGACTGAACCAGGACTCGGAGCTCACGTAGGCTCTGCTCACAGGTCGATCCTTACAATTAACAGCAGTTTAGGTTTGGTTTTTACTGCATTCGTTTTCCCACTGGTATGTGTTGTGAGAAAACAAATTGATTTCAATGTTCATCATCAGTGATGACAAAAGAGAAAGTCAGCCCCTCAGGGGACTCAAGTCCCGAGAAGCAAAAGTAAGTCTCAGTTCAAACTTTTCACCAGTTAATGAGTTTTGTTTTGTTTTGTTTTGTTTTGTTTTTAACTGTAGGATGTTCACTTAATAACCATGTAGGAAGCACAGATTCTTGCCTTGTATTAAGGGGTATTAGAGGGGTTTACTGGAGGAAATACGCAATCCGACCTACATTTTTACTTCCTAGTTAGATATTATCATGCAGATCACTGATAACGTAATTACATTGGGAGGACTCTATGTACACAAAGACTGTATAGAGAGCTGGATGTCACACCTTGTGGAACAGTCATTTGTGCAGATGTCTTGCCTTCCTTTGGCTCACACAAACTCTTTGAAGACAGGAATTGCCCTACACAGATATGTAACCCACTTAGCATGAAATTCCTACTAGGACCCTATGATTATTTACTGAAGAAATTATATTAATCTTACCAATAAGAACTCGATCTTAAATCCCAGTACTTGGGCTCTTGGTAAAGACATTGTCGGCTCTTTCATGAGCTCTGACTGTAGAAGGGCTGGGTCTGCGCTAAACACCATGAAGAGGAAACTAAGTGGACCAGTGTTGACTTGGGGTTGCCTGTAGAATTCACAGACCCCATTTCCTCAACTGTTGCCTGTGATCCTAGCTCCTCTAGGATAGGAATGTTTCTTGCCAGAAAAACAACAGAATAAACATCAGTTCTACTTGAGCAAAATTTACACATTGTCACAAAGCCATCTGGAGATAAGTTTCTCAAATGAGTTTCAGGTTGTTAAATTAACATCCACTAAGGAAAACTGAAAACTGCCTAGTTCCATTTTGTGTCTTTTCTTTTAAATATATGTACACACACGAACATACACATATATATATATATGCATGTGTATATGTATATATGTATATGTATATATAAAATCAAGGACCAAGTAAATGCCCACCTTTTCCTATCTGTTGAATGGTCCTTAGATGTTGTAAGCTACTCAAACCATAAATACTCTTAGGAAACAAATGAAATTATATTGCATAGTTTTATTATAAGTCCAATTCTTCCAGAATTGAATCATGTGTTGAATTTATGCAATAGGGATGTTTAACACAAATACCGACACACAGAGAGTCAGTGGACTCTCAAAAAGGGAAAGGTGAATGGATTACGACCTCATCTCAAGCAAACTGTCCGGGAAACATTCTAATTGGGAAAACAGCCCCGAGAGTACGGTGCTTCCAGCACGAAGGCATCCCGAACAGCTGGACATTTTTTTTCTTCCCATTTCTGACACTTGCAGGGAATTAAGCGAGAGACAAGATCATGGACATTGAAAAGGCAAAAGCTATGCATCCTTCTGGGGGTTGTAAGCCAAGGCCTGAGAAGGATTTCCATTTGTGAAAGTAAAGCTTCTCATCTGGGAGACCAGGCAAGGCTGGGAGGGGTGCAGTGAGCCCTGGGTCCCCAAAACTCAGCTCAATACCTGCAAGGAGCTGAGGCTGCCGCTTTTTGGTTTGTCTGTTTGGTGGGTTTTGTATTATTTTTTTGTAGTCTTTGTTTTCATAAATCGTGAAGGAAAACTTCTAGAAATTGTAGTAGCACATGATTTGTGTACTAGTTAGGGTTCTCTAGGGAAACAGAATCAACAAGTGATATCTGTAAATATAAGATTTTATAAAAGTGCCTCATGCAACTGTGGGTATGCACGAGTCCAAATTCCATAGGGGAGGCAGTGAACCGGCAACTCCGATGAAGGTGTTCGATGAACTCCTCAGGAAACGCTTTGCTGGCTAGCCAAAGAAGTGACGGTCCCCTCTCTTTCTCCCTTAAGAGCCTCCAACTGATTGGATTAAATCCAGCCGATTGCATTCTCTCATTGAGGAAGACACGCCCATCTTTGATGTCATCAGCCACAGCTGCAGCCAATTGACTAACAGTTTAATAAAACGGCCACAAATGTCCTTGCAGTAACCCTAGGCCAGTGCTTGCTTGACCAGACACCTGGACCCCATCACCTCGCCAAGTTGACCCATGAATCTGACCACCACAATTTGTAAGAAAGGCACTGAATTGAACTTCAGACCTGGTTTTCTTTAAAAGTTTGAGAACCTTGTGGTACAGTGTTTGATAGTCCTTTTTTGAATGGAATATGCACACATGCATGCAAATTATAACTAGGGCAGGCGCTGTCTAAATGGGGAACCAACGCCCCTGAGGCTGATCAAAGAAAACAAATCTGGGAAGGGAAAGCAGGTGCTCTGGGGGGCTGTGGCTTTGACAATTCTGAAAGACAGGAAACAACTCCTGCCACAGACCCAGGGACACACAGCTCACATCTCGTGTCCTGGTCGGCACAGGGCCCAGCCGTCAACTCCTTCAGGGGCCCTCGGCTGCAGAGCCCCCTGCCCGGGGTCACCCCTTCCTGGGCAGCCTGCATTGGCGACTGGACAAGGAGGGGGTTCAAAGGCCATTTCAGCCCGGGAGGGATGTTCTGAGGGGGCTGCACCCCGGCCGCCTGGCCGAGGCTCTGCTGTGCTGGAACTTTCCGTCTGCCCTCTCCAGCCTCTTCACCCCAGGCTGCATTTCAGTGTCTGCTCCGAGACAGTTCAAGCCGCTCACCCAGACACTGGGACCGAGCGTTTATTCTTCTGTCTCAAGTGGTTTTTCACAGCCTCTGGATCTTTCCCAGTGGCCCTTGGCCATTTCTAGGCGACAGACCCTTTTGAGAAAATTATGAGGGCTACATACGTTTTTCCCCAGAAAATATTCGTAGGCAGACGCAGTTTTCCCGGCAATTTCACAGCATTCAGGGAACCTCTGAAACCCGTCTGTGACCCCAATGCTACAGTCCCATCCTGCCTTGAATAAACCTCCCTAATTCCTTTGCCTCGTGGTGCGTTTAGACCTAAGCGGTGTAGAACCGTGTTTGTGAACTTCCGAAGACTTAACCCGTGGGTGCTTACGGAGAGCTGGGTGTGACGGACTCAAGGATTAAGACAGTGACTCTTTGGCGTGGCTCAGGCTCGGCCTGTCCTTCTTGAAGGCCCCATGGAACAGGCTTGTCAGAGGAGCGGGGCTCCAAGTGGCAGGCAGAAAGCACCGTCACGCTCTCCTGCTCCGAGCTTTCCAAACCCACCCGTAGGAGTTGAATTGCGATCCCCAAAAAGATCTGTTAAAGTCCTAACCACACATAGCTCAGACATGGCCCCCAGCTTCTCACAGCACCCCCCCTCGGTAAAGCACGTGCCTGCCAGGCCGTCCCTGGGGACTGGGGGTCCCCTTCAAAACCGCTCACTGCCTGGGCTCCCGGTCGCCTCCCTGAAGTCAGGCACTCGGTGCCGCCCCTGGGGGTGCAGCCTGTTCCAGGACCTCGGCGGTCGCCTTGCCCTGCTGCCTGGGGACGTGCCACATGGTCTTTCCCTGCTACACTCCTCAGTGGGGCTGCCACAGCCAAATACCACACACGGGTGTTTAAAACAACGGAAAATGTGTTCTCTTGCAGTTCAGGCCGGCAGTCTGGAATTAAAGAGTCAAAGGGGTTCTGGGGGCAAGCGTGTTCCCTGCCTCTCCCCTCGCTCCTGGTGGGGCCAAACACCCTGGGCCATCCTGGGCTGTCCTGGGCCATCCTGGGCCATCCTGGGCTGTCCTGGGCCGTCCTGGGCCGTCCTGGGCCATCCTTGGCTTGGGAAGCATCTGCCCGCCTCCTGCCTCTGTCCTCATATGTGCTCTCCCCGTGTGTCATTGTGCATCCTCTCTTCTCCTTATAAGGACCCCAGGTAGTGGATTTAAGGCCCACCCCAATCCAGCACAGCCTCATATTAATGAATTACATCTGCACAGACCCTGTTTCCAAATAAGGTCCCATTCTGAGGTCCCGGGTGGGCATCAGCCATCCCACCTCCTGCAGAAGTGAGTCAGCTACACGTCCCTTCCTCCCTCCAACGCCAGGGATTCGTGCCAGGCTCCACACGCATCCTCTCAAAGGCACCCCTACATTGCTGCTCTCCAAAGAAACCCCCCTTCCCACTCTCCTCACCACCCATGCACATTCTCCACCTTCTCTTTTGCAGCCTGCTGGTGGAGGATGGGCTAAAACTGCAGAACTGTTAGCAAATCTCTGCCCACCCCGCATTGATGGCCCGAGCTCCTCCACTTAGGATGCAGGAGACATGCTGTTACAGTCGTCCTTTGGGGCCTCTGACAAAACTCTGAGACAGAAAAGTTTCCATTTTAATGTCCTGTAACAACTCTACAATTTATCCCTTAGGATAAAGTATGTCTTTATTCTGTATTTCCTTCTTTGAACTATGAGCTGTGGGGGAGTAGAGACAATGCTTCCTCTGTATTAGAAATTCTAACATGTAGAATTTTGTAATGATGAGCCTCTGTTAAACAATTTTTGGCCGATTAGGAGTACTTGGTAATGCTAAAGGAATGTCCCCATCTGAGCCAAGACCTTAGAGAGAATATACATCATTCAAAGGGCAGAAATTTCAGAGCAGCATAACTGTAATTTTCATAATAATCCTTACATCCTGAAGATTGTTGCTTGTGATTCTGAAAGGCAGAAGAAATGAATTATTTTTGGAAAGCTAGAAACCATAGAATGTCAAATGTCCAAATGAGGCCCGTGAGTTACCTAAAACAGATATTTTAGGGAGAGAAGTAGAAACTTTCATGCCCTAACTTTTTGATAAGCTGTAGCAATTCCAAAGAATATCACAGGAGCGTACCCAGGGCTACCACCTCGGAAGGTCCTGTATGGCTAGATAGCATTCCTGCAAACGAAGAAAAACCCAACAAGAGAAAGTTCTGAAAAAATACCACAACTGACCAGTGTGTCTCTACATCAAAACCTGGGGCTTGAACCTGGAAGCTAATTTGAAGATAAAGTTCCAACTTCTATAGAACATGCAACTGCTAAATAATGCTGCAAAAACTCAGCCCTTTGGACAGATTAGAGAAGGAGGTAGGCCCAAGAGCAATAAGAAGTTTCATTTTTATATATTCAGGAAAGAATGTAGTGACATCAACATTCTGTACATTTAGAAAGCCGTCCTTGACAAACAGAGGTCCTCTGAACTTGATTTAATGGACGGGTAAAAATTATTTGGAATTTGGGTTTATATTTTTTTTCTCAAGCTTACTGATGTTTTTTCTAGTGTGATTCTTACAACGATTGGGAGCATTTAGCAGTTGGGTTCAAAGATGCCAGACACCCTGCTGGGGACCAGACACCCCACATCCCCATCGTGACTCTGTCATGTTCTCGCAGACGTTGCCGCGGTGAGAATTATGGAAAGCCCGTCCGTGAGGATCTGAGCTGAGATGCTGTGTGAGTGCACTGGGGCTGCCCGTAGCAAAGTGCCAGGACTGGAGGCTTCAGACCACAGAAATGTTTCCTATCACAGCCCCGGAGCCTGGAAGTGCAGGATCTGGGTGTCGGCCGGGCCATGCTGCCCCCACAGGCTCCCGGAGGATCTGTCCGGCCTGTCTCTGAGCTCCAGGTGAGCTCACGGTCCTTGGCTTGTGGACACCTCGTCCAGCCCCTGCCTCTGTCGGCACACGGCCATCCCACGTAGGTGTCTGAGACTGTGCCTCTCCCCTTCCGACCCAACTTATTCCAGTCGGACTCATCTGAACCACTTACGTCTGCAAAGACCTTGTTTCCTGATAAGGTCACCTCCTGAGGCCACATGAAGAATATGATGGGGCAGGGGCACTTCCAACCCAGGGCAGATCCTCACTCAGATTTACGTAGAAACACAAAGCATGCTTTGCATTTTGCATGATTTAATCTGGGTTGAATTTCCAGGAACGCGAATTCGGTGGGAAGATTATGCAGTTGTGTGGTTTTTATTTTTGGAATTTTACCAAGAGTTTTGTTGTCTTTTTTTTTTTTTATCATTTCAAAAAACCATCATTGGCAGTCAATAATAGTCCTTGAATAGGTACACACATCTGACTACGTTTTTCATCAAGAAGAATAAGCAAACTTGATCATTTATATGTATTGAAATATGTATATTTTATCTTAATTATTTTGTCTTAATTCCTTTCCTTTTACTTCTCTCTTGTGTTATAGTTAAGGTGTCAATTTGATTTTTTAAATTATGTTATCAAGAGACATAAGGTAAATTCTAATTTCAGTTAAAATATAAATATGTTCTATGTAATTCATTTTTGGATAGTAAAAAGGATGTGTATTAGTAAGGGTTCACCAGGGAAACAAAATTGACGGGAGATATATATATACATGTAATGTAAATATTATGAGATTTATTATAGGAATTGGCTCATGCGACTGTGGCGATGGGCAATTCTGAATTCTGTAGGGCAGTCTCCAAGCTGGGAACGCCAATGAAAGTTTTCTATGAATTCCCTGGGAGAAGCTGGCTGACTGAAATGGAGATATAAATCCTCTCTTCTGACTGCTGAAATCACCAGTTCTCCTTTTAAGTCCTCGGGCTGGTTGGCTGAGCGTCTCTCATTGCTGAAGGCATCTCCTTTGTTAATTGTAGATGTCATCAGCCAGTAGATGCAATCAACTTACTGATGATTGAAATCCAGGAAATAGCCTCACAGTAGCAGTCAGGCAAGTGTTTGCTTGACCAGACAACTGGAAACTGTGTCCTGGCCAAGTTGACATGTAACTTAACCATCATAGGATGTTACAAAATATTTATTATTAAAAGGAGTCTGACAGGGTAGCAAACCACCGCCCTAACTGAAACATTGTGAAACATGCTAGAGATTAAAGAAAAAAAAAGCCAGATTTGTGCAAAGACTTCTCTAGATATGCTCTATTTATTATAACAAGGCTGTTAATTGTGCTATTCAATTTTTTTTGTCTGCTTTGTATGTTGTGAAGTTGTGTTATTAGGTATACACAGACTGAGAATATATATATTCATTTCATGAAAAGAACATTTTATCGTTCTATAGTGGCCTACTTTTTTTTTCCTTTTCTTGATTTCAGATGTCATAATCTTTTTTTAAAATTCAGTTTTATTGAGATATAGTCACATCATGCAATCATCTGTGGTGTATAATCAGCTGCTCATAGTACCATCATATGGTTATGCATTCATCACTCCAATCTATTTTTGAACATTTTCTTTACATTAGAAGGAATCAGAATAAGAATAAAAAAATAAAAGTAAAAAAGAACACCCAAATAGTCCCCCCATCCCACCCTATTTTTCATTTAGTTTTTGACCCCATTTTTCTACTCATCCATCCATACACTGGATTAAGGGAGTGTGATCCACAAGGTTTTCACAATCACACTGTCACCCCTTATAAGCTACATTGCTATACAATTGCCTTCAAGAGTCAAGGCTACTGAGCTGCAGTTTGGTAGTTTCAGGTATTTATTTCTAGCTATTCCAATGCATTAAACTTTAAAAAGGGTTATCTATATGTCAGGTCCAGATTCATCCCCGGGAGTCACATCCTGCGTTGCCAGGGAGATTTACACCCCTGGGAGTCAGATCCCACGTAGAGGGGAGGGCAGTGAGTTCACCTGCCAAGTTGGCTTAGCTAGAGAGGGGGGGTATGGTGGCCCACTTTTGCATTTTTAAAATTTTTTATTAATTTTATGTCCACACACTCCATATGCATCAAACATACAGACCTCCTTCCTCCCACTTCCCTACCCCCCAGCAACCTCTAATGCACTTTCATCTCTGTAGATCTGCTTTCTGGACGTCTCTCACGAGCAGCGTCATTCAATATTCGTCTTTCATATCTTGCTTATTTCACTGAGCATGTTTTCCAGTTTCTTCCATGTTGCAGCATGTCTCAGAAGGTCATTCTTTCTTATAAACAAATAATATTCCATTTTGTGTATCCATTCATTTGTTGACAGAACTTGGGAAGTTCCTGCCTTTTGGCTATTGTGAATAATGCTGTTACGAACAGCTTTTTGCCATAAAGTCTGTTTTGATTGATATTAATATAGCAGCAGCAGCTTTCTCTGGATAATATTAGCTTGGAATAGTTTTTATAATTTAACTTTCAAATGTTGTCATTATGTTTAGGTGTGGGTCTCCTATCAGCATACAGTTGGAATTTGCTTTTATATTTGTTCTGGCAATCTGCCTTTTAAGTGGAGCGGTCAGTCCATCTATGTTTATAGTGACCACAGATATATTTGGATTTATTTATGGCATCATTCAGTCAATACTGGTTGAGCAGCTACTAAGACCCAAGTGATCAACGAAATGGATGATGCTTTTCCTATGGTTAATGTACTAGTGGAGAGAATGAATAAGAAACAAATGTTTTCTTTGTCCAGCAGATGCCAGGGAGAAGGTTAGAGCAGAGTAAGGGGGTTGGAGGTGACGGATGGGAGAGAGTCACGGAGGCCTCTCCAGTAATGTGACTTTCAGGCCAAATCACGAATATAAGGAGGAGTGGGCCACACAGATTCCTAGGGGAAAAGTCCTCCAGGAAGAGTGGAGCACGCCTGGCATTTTCGAGGAGCAACGAACTCCAGCATGGATGGGGCCGAGTGGCCAAGGGCACAGTTAGGAGAGAAGGTCAAGACCCAGCAAGGCCCGGACCCCCCGGGGTGTCCTGAGAACCTGAGCCGTGACCCTGCGAGAGGGAAGAAGCGCAGTGCGGTGTCACCTGACACGGGAACAGGCAGCGGAGAGCCCAGGTGAGGAAAGCAGTCAGAAGGCCCCTGACATAATCTTAGTGAGAGGTGAGTGCAGCTTCCTCCAGGGTGGTAGCAGGAGAGGGGGTAAGAGGTGGGCAGATTGTGCAAACACTCTGACGGTAGAGCCGATAGGGTTTGCCGTCCCCTCTGCCACTAACTCGAAAACAGCCATGGACCATATGGTCGTGTTCCCATAAAACCTTCCTTGTAGACGCTGAAATCGATCTCATATAATTTCCATATCACAAAAATCTTCTTCTCTTCTTTTGGTTTTTTCCCCCCAGTCATTAAAAAATGTGAAATCTACCCTTAGCTCACGGGCCCTACAGAGTCAGGCAGTGAGTGGGATTACCCCCATAAGGGTCACGACAAGCTAGAAGGGGGGATGTCGGGCCCTTCCCTGCTGCATGAGGAAACCGAGGGCCGTGGCCGTGAAGGGACGTCCTGAGATCGGGCAGCCAGCGGTGACAGAGCAGCGACGGGGACAGGTGCACCTGCCTCAAACCCCACGCCTGGCGCCGCGTTGGCTCCCTGTCGGGCCGCGGCACGGAGAGCGTGCCAATGCATGGATGCTATCGGATGACATCCTCTACCAAGCGCTGCGCTTCATTTCTGAAGACCCCCACGCTTTCCATTATTGAACTTGTTAATGATAAAGCAGAGCCCCAAACAGTCAATACTTTATTCTCCCTGATCCTGGGTTCAGAAGTCATTATCACCACAATTAGTCACTTATGTTTCCACATCCTGCAGTGCGCCTTAAAGGGCTTTAGGCAAATGAGAGCACTACAGTCCCACAAATTAATGAAGTAATAGATGGCTGGTGTTAAATCTTTAAAATATTTTAATCTATAAGCCGTAAGACCCTTGAGCATGGCCGTGTGGGGCTAATAATTTGATTTTCTTCTCTTTTCAACATTTACACAAGGAAAATAATTCACCTGCAGTAAAAGCCAAAGGTGGCCTTGCCAGCTTCCCTGTCACACATGTCTAGTTTCTGACAAGGGACTGGCAGTCCCACCCATAGTTCCTAATCCTTACTGCGTGCTCTGCTTGAATAGCAAATCATTTGAGAAATTTAAAAGAAACTCCTGGACAGGACCCTCAGGTTCAGGGAACTCACAACTCAATGACTTCTGGAGAAACCAGATCTAGGTGAATAAATCCCCCAGCCACATTTATCCTCCTTGGCTGTTAGAACACCTCCGCTGTGTCCTGCCCCAGGGCTGTGGCTGTCGCTTTCTCCTGCTTGGAGCCACTGTGCCCTGTGCTTCACAGGCTCCTTCCACCCTCCAGGTCCTGGCGTGAGAGACCCTCCCTGACCACTTACGTGTGGTCTTCCGTGTGTGTCCCCTTCACTGCATTCCGTCTCCTTCATAACCCTGTCCACAGTATGGTTTGTTTGGGTTTAATACATCTTTATCAGGCTCTTCTTCTAAACTGAGAGTTTCATGGAGGCCATGGCATGATCGAATCACACCCCCACCAAGACACGGTCAAGTCCTAACCCCAAGTCCTGTGGGCGTGAGCCCATTTGTAAACAGGATCCTTAAAGCTCTGATTAAAATGAAGCCACACGGAACCAGGGTGGGCCTTGATCCAAGATGCCCGGAGACCCACAGAGGAAATGTGGGCGCAGGGTAGGACTGAGTGGGAGGGAGAAGGAAACAGATGCCATGTGACTGAGTAGTGGATGGCTGGCCGGTCACTGTGAGAAAGCTATAGGCATCAGAGACGCCACACGGTGATGTTGGACTTCTAGCCTCCAAAACAGACAGTACGTTCCTGTTGCTAAGCCAACTGGTCCATGGTATTTGTTTTAGCAGCTCTGGCAAACTAAGACAGACTGTGTGTGCTTTTCACTCATTACTGTTTCCCTGGCACTGGCAAGAGTGCTCAGTAAATACACATGGAGTGAACACATGGCTGAGTGAGTGAAGGACATGAGGCAGGGGAGGACCCAGTGGGTGGGCTCCAGCCCCTCTCCCTCACCCCTGCCCCAGCCAGAGCACCTTAACGTTTGTCAGTTTCACCTTTGGGACATTCATATAATCTTTCATTTGAACAAGTGGTCCAATTTCTTAAAAACAAAGCAAACAAAAATTCTGGCCTTGCTAAATTAGAGAGAGGATTTTGCAGAATTGTGACAGACAAGGTTGGCTGACTAAAGATGTGAATATAGACTTACATAAAGCTGTAGCAATGAAGTTAGTGTACTATTGGCACAAAGATGGAGCAGTAAAGCCTTGGAGCCGAGTATAGAGTTCTGAAACAGGCCCACCCGTAGATTGTCGCTTTCTTAACGTTGACAGCACCACTGCGATTCAGTGGGGAAAGAATGGACTTTTCAATAAATTGTGCTGGTGGCGTAAGAAATCCACATGGGAAAAAGGAACCCTAATACCTGCCTCACGTCATGCAAAAAAAAATTATTTTAGGCAGATTGTTGATCTAAAAGTGAAAGGTAAAACAAATAAAAGCTTCCAGAAGAAAACATAGAGTACTATTTTCAGCACTTTGTGGCAGGCAACAATTTCTTAAAGAGAATACAAAACATACTTACCATAGAAGGAATTATGCAAACATTGGACTTCATTAAAACTAAAAATTTCTATTGGTCAAAAAATACATTATGAAGAGCAGAAAAAGACAATTCCTAATGTGGATAAGATATCTACAATACATATCTCTGCCAAAGGAATCATCTCCAAACAGATGAAGAAGAAAAAGATGAACAATCCAATTAAAACATGGGCAACAGATTTGAACAAATATGTCACAAAAGAAGATATCCAAATGCTCAACAAGCATATAAAACCATGTTTCACAGGGAAATACAAATTAAAGCCACAATGAGCTACAACTGCCTCTCTACCAGAATGGCTTAATTTAAAAAAAAAAGACTGGCAATGCCACGTGTTGGCAAGCACGTGAAACAACTGGAACATTGTTACATTACATTGCTGGTGGGAGAGTAAATTGGTACAAACACTTTGGTAAATTGTTTGGCAGCATCTACTGAAGTTAACGATATGCCTGTTCTATGACCCAGAAACTCTTTCATAGAGAAATGAGCACATTTTCCACCAAAACATGTCCTAGAATTTTTATAGCAGATTTACTCACAATAGCCCCAAAATGAAAACAACCCTACTGCCCATCAGCAGTAGAAAGGATAAGTTATGAATATAATGCAATGGAATGTTAGAAAGCAATAAAGAAAGAACACTACACATGACGACATGGATAAATCTCACAAACGTTATGTTAACCAAAAGAAGCCACAAAATAGTTGATACTGTGGGTTTATATTCGTGTCAAATGCAAGGCAGGAAACACGGGTCCCTGTTGATGGCGTCAGGCTAGCGGGGGCATCTGCAGGTCAGTGACCGGCTGGGCATAGAGATAGAGGTGAAGAGAATGTTCTAAATGTTGTAACTGGTAGTGGTTACACACACACATGGTATCAGGTCATTTCGCTGTGTGTACTACATATATATGTGTGTGTGTTATAACACAATTAAAAAGTTTTTTTAGTTTTTTTTTTTTTAAGGAAAGGATGAACTCAAGAAAGATTCTAAAGGTAAAAGTTAGGTTCTTGGAGGTTTGGATACGCGAGTCAACGTAGAGAGATAGGGAGGTTTGAAAGCTTTGACAGGATGGTCATGACTGATGGAAAGTTAGGAAACAGGCTGGGAAATTGACAGAGATCATTTGGGACACTTTGATTATGAGATAATGGGAAGGTCTCTAAGTAGAAGCACCCAGAAAATGGGTGAAGATCTAGAACTGGGGCTGAGTTCATAGCAGGAAATGTAGAGTTTGAAGGCTTTGGCAGGAGATAGGAGTCTGAAAACAGTTGTGGTCTCTGAGGGTAAAAAAGGGTTAAAGAAAGCACTCAAGTACTCACACACAGGACTGGTCCTCAGATAAAGTCTACAATTAGAAAGAAACAAAACATGCAGCCCCCCGAGGTAAGGTGATGTTTGTAGAACATTGACAAAATTGGAGCATGAATTTCACAAGCAGGGAGCTTGGCTTCCATGTCTTTCTTTCTTTCATAGCACTTGTGCTGGTTTGTGTATATTATGTCCCCCAGAAAAAGCCATATTCTTTAATGCAGTCTTGTGAGGGCAGACGTATTAGTGTTGATCAGGTTGGAAACTTCTGATTAAGTGTTTCCATGGAGATGTGACCCACCCAACTATGAGTGACACATTTGATTAGGGTGTGACCTCTTGATTGAATGTTTCCATGGAAATGTGGCCCTGCCCATTCAGGGTGGGTCTTGATTAGTTCACTGGAATTCTATGAAAAAAGCTCACAAACAGAGGGACCTCAGAGCAACTGAGAGTGACATTTTGAAGAAGAGCTGCAGCTAAGAGAGGACAAAACACCCCAAGAGCAACATTTTGGAGAATGTCATTTTGAAACACAACCTGAGAACAAGCAGATGCCAGCCACGTGCCTTCCGAGCTAACAGAGGTTTTCCGGACACCACTGGCCATCCTACAGTGAAGGTACCCTATGGCTGATGCCTTGCCTTGGATACTTTATGGCCTTAACACTGTAACTTTGTAACCAAATAAACCCTCTTTATAAAAGTCAATCCATTTCTGGTGTTTTGCAAAACAGCAGCTTTAGTAAACCGGAACAGTACTTTTATGGACTATTTTTCCCCTTTTTTCTCATTTATCAAAAGTCTCATATCTGGGATGTTACTGGGGTAAATTTTCAGGTCTCAAGAATCCCAGGTTCCTAGGCATTATCACCTCACTGGGAGACCAATTGTCCCCATTCACTTCCAATCACTCTCTTCCGCATTCCCTTTGTTCAAACTGAGCTAAGACAGGAAAGTCAAAGAAACAAAAGCTAATGGATTTGGAAATATGTTTACTCTTCTGTTCTAGCCCAGAGATGGGCTTAAAGGTCATTTAAAATAATTATCACCTTGATAACTGAGCAGATGGCCATCACCAAACCAAACAGTTCCCACCGGCCAGCATCACTGGAACTAATTTACCTTCATGTGTGGACAACTTATTTGAACGAGGTTATATTTCATGGAAACACTTAGAGTCCTTGCTGTTCAGGGTGCCTGAGAAGCTGAATTTCCAAACGATTTTTATTCCACAAGAAGACATCCCTACAGGAGCTATGAAGATTGCTGTGAGCCCAGAACCTGATTCTGATCACTCAAAATACCGTAACTGTACCTTGAACATCCCTTTTTCATTCCTGCCTCTGCCTTTGCTTGAGCTGTGCCCCCACCTGTGTCACCTATACCAGGAAGGTCTTCCTGACAGCTCCGGTGGGATTTTGTACCCAGTATAGGCGTTCAGTAAGTATCTCTCCATATTTAATGAATTTGATCTAAAGAGGAGAAAAGCAGCTCAATCTCTGGCACCATTCTTCTTAGTTTGTCTTCCTGGAAATGGTTTCCTTTGTCTTATTCTACCCTCTACTTTGCTCCTTTCTATAAGCATCTTAAGGGAGTTGCCCACACTATGAAAATCTACCCCTCCTAGGAAGCCAGTCGCCCACACTGGCAGGTGCCTGCCTCTGGGAATGGGTCATCGCTCTTAGGAGGGAAGTGAATAGTCCATTCGCTCTGAAGAAATTAGACGAGAGTGTGGAAGTAACTACTTATAATCACTTAATTTGGAACAGATCCAAAATCAAATATAAGCACATTTAATTTAAAGGAAAAAGCAATTAAAGGAAGTGGGTGGAATGTTCTTTCAGTCAATGAAGTCATTCAATCAGCACATAATAAATGACCAGCTTTTGAAAACATAATCCCAAGTGAAAAGAGGGAAAAAATGCAAAGATTGGCATCCATGAAAAGAAAAAGACCAAAACCAAAGGACAGAACCACTTATGAATTTCATGACATCACTGGTCCTCTAGCGCCATTTTGTTTTCCAGCCATTGTAATTCTCCAACAAATTGTCATTGACTTTGTGCCCCCAGCATCTTTAACCCCTTTCTGTTTGATGAGTTCCCACACTTCCTTGGAAGGGGTGGAGACTGCTCCCCCACAGGGTCTGCTAATGCCAGGTACCAGTTTCCAGCCTTGCTTGCAGCTCACAGTCCGACAGGGGACCTGACCACAACCAGCCTGCACGTTGCACCAACTCCTGAGCTAGTGGTGTCAGGAGTGAGGGTCAGGGGCTCTCTCTTGTCCCGGTGGTAGAAGTTTCTTCTCCAGGACCAGTTCTGAAATGGGATGGTGGGAATTTCTCCAACTGAGAATACTATGTATCTGGGGAAGAAGCTAGAAGCTAGAAGAGAAGGATGGTGGGACAGGGTGGGAAGACATCACCAATGTAACACCGTATTAGTTCCCCAGGCTGCCATAACAAATTGCCACAAACTGGGTGGCTTAAAACAACAGACATTGATTGTCTCACAGTTCTGGAAGCCAGAAGTCTGAAACCAAGGTTCCAGCAGGGCACGGCCCCCCTCAAAGGATCTGGGGAAGCCTTCCTCGCCTCCTCTCACGTGCGGTCGCCCACCTGCCATCCTTGGCGCTCCTTGGCTTGTGGCTGCGGCACTTGAGCCTCTGCGTCTGCAGCCACCTGGTGCCCACCCTCTGTGTCGGATGCCCCTCTTCTTACAAGGACGCCAGGTGTGCTGGATCACGGACAACCCTGTTCCAGGAAGCCTCGTCTTGACTTGGCTGCATCTGCAAAGACCCTATTTCCAAACAAGGTGACCTTCACAGGTCCTGGGCCCAACAGGACTTCGATAGATCTTTTTGGGGGACACAGTTCAACTCAGAACGAATATAAATGTCACGATTTTGCTTAGAGGTGAACAAATTCAACTTGTAGCAGAAAGGGCCTCAGATAGGGTGATAGGGTTGGTCTTAGGAAATATTAGAAATATGCTGTCAGTGTAACTCTCTTATTATTCTTTTTTGCCCCCTAAACCATCCTGTGTGCTTAAGGTACACTCATGGCCCAGGTTTAGGTACCAGATGACCACTAAGGCCCACCAGCCTGAGCCCCCCTCACTCCCTCACCTCCACAGGACTTTTCTCCCCCTCCCCCCACAGAGATGGAGCTGAATTACAGCTGTATTGTGCTGTGTTGCAATTATAGGCCAACATGTCTTACCTGAGACCCTTGGGGCCCGATGTTTGGAATTCAGGAATTTGCAGCTTCAGAAAGATAACACATGGCATATGCTCCTATATTACATTAAAACCCCAGAAGGATTTGGGGGCAGCACCCTGCGATCAAGCACATTAATATTTCTGCAGGAAAATACATGAATATTCAGACTAAGTGGGAAAAATAATGATTATAAATAAATAGTCTCTCACCAGTTCAGGGCACATTTTGCAGCCAAAAGAGTTCCACATACTTTCAGTTTGCACAGGTTCTGAATCTTGGAGTTGTGTATAAGGACTGTGGGCCTTTATCTCTCCCACAAGACTGAGCTCCAGTAAGGGAGAGAGTGCTTCCTAGCCATGCATGTGAGAACCTGAGACCTCGGTTCAATGTCTGACTAAATAAATGATGAATGAATTTTAAAAAGAAATGTCAAAGAATCAATGGTGGTTCCATTCCTTTTCCATCGAGCTGCCCCCGTAGGGGCAAATGGTTAATCTGATAAACCAATCCAGGTGTGGACAAATTTTACCTATAAAGGGTTTGGCTTTGTGAGCCAGATGGTCTCCTTGCAACTCAACTCTGCCGCAGTAGTGCAGAAGCAGATATAGATGATATGTAAATGAATGGGCGTGGCTGTGTTCCAATAAATCTTTATTTATAACAACAGGCCATGTTTGTCACCCCCTGAACTAATCCATGCAATGTCTTGTTTGATGATCAGGATTCATTCAGCAAACATTTATTGGCTTCTACCACATCTGGGCACTATTCTTACACTGGAGATTCTGGAGTAAATAGAACACTATGAAGTTTGCATTCTAGCTGATCATGAGAATTAGATTAAATTCTTCACAACAGCTCTCTACTTCCCTTTGCCTGTATAAAAGTGGACCGATATTAGCGCTACATTTAAACTTTCTAACTTTATTGTTGATTTTGTTTCTAAAGCATTTTGTATTGATTGCAAAAATACGTAATTTAGAGGCATAATCTCTCCCATGCTACCCCAGCCCCACTTCTGGAGAGAACCAATATTTTTATAGCAGCTTGGTACATAAACCTTCAAATACTTTTCCTAGCATTTACTACCATATTTGTAATCTCTTCCCGAGATAGGATTATACAATATATGCTTGTACCTAATGCTCTTTTAAACCTATTTCCATGTCAATGCATGTAAATCCACCCACATTCCTTTTCCTTTGTACATAATATTTCACGGAATGGATGTGTCGTGAACAAATTGCCCATTGCTGAGAAATTGAGTGGTTTCTAATTTCACTTACTTGGTTTCTGGAATCATCAGAAGACACAGGGATCCCTAGAGAAATGGCTGATTTTAGGGCAGGGGGAGGGAAGATAAAGTCCTAGAGGTAGAATTTCTGGATCAAAGGGTGTGCTACATTTTAATAAAGGAAAATTGTCCTCCAAAAATCATTGTACAGATTTTACAATGCCAATATATTTGAGGGTGCTTGTTTCCCCAGATCATCCTAACACTGAAGATTGTTGATCTTTTATCTTTGCCAAACTGATAGGCAAAAATTATTGCATTTATTTTAATTTTGTTTATTTGACCAATAGAAAAATCAGACTGTTTTCATACTTATTTAATTTTTTACTTCTACGCCTGTGAATTGCATGTTTGCATTCATTGCTATTTAAAAATTGGGCTATTTTCCTTTTTCTTATGGGCTTTTTTAAGAGCTCTTTTTTACTTTAGGGAAAATAATCCTTGTGTTGCAACTATTTGTTCCCAGATTTTTTTTAATGATGGCTGTTACCTTACAAAAGATATTAATTTTTGTGAAGTCAAATACATCAACTTTTTTCTTAATAACGGTTGGCTTAGTCCAGTGTATGGGAAACTCTTCTGGAAAGAGCCAGAGAATAAATATTTTAATAGTAAATATTTTAAGCTTTCAGTGTCATAAGGTCTGCGTTCAACTGTTCAACTCTACCCTCATAGTGCAAAAGCAGCCATAAATAATATATAAATGAGTGGGTGTGGCAGTGTTTCAAATAAAACTTTATTTACAAAGTATTCAGCATTTGGCCCAGGGGCCATGGTTTGCCGAGCTTTATTTAAAGTATATCTTTCTGGCCTTTGCAAGAACTTCTGTGCTCTAATTTTTTTAACTCCACCGATGTTTCCTTCTATAACATTTTTCATTTTTTATGTATAAATATTTCCATTTAAAAATAATACCATTTTTGGTATTTATTTTAATGAAAGGAATATGGTAGAGATCCAGCTTTATCTTATCTTTATGAAATGGCTGGTCAATTTGCCGAATGCAAAATATTAAATAATCTATTCCTTAGCCTCTGATTTGAAAGCCAAATTTTCCAGACTCCTGGGGGTTGCTTGGTCTCATCCTAGATTCTCAGCCAACCCCTTTGCTCTTTGTACTTATGTTCTAACTGGCGCGGCTCTCTAGTGTCTTCGAGTGTCTGTGGAGGCTAATTCTCCTCCGGTCCAAGTTCTTCCAGAATTAGAGAAGCCTCGGCCCCACGGAAAAACCCTAAGTAGGGGCTCTTCTCCCTCTCTGTCCCCGAGAGTTGAGCATCGCAGGATGCTGAGTTAGTTTCTTGTGCTGCTTTAACAAAGAACCGCAAACTCGGTGGCTTCGAGACAGCAGACTCTTATTCTCCCAGTTCCAGAGGCCGAAAGTTCGAAATCAAGGTGTCCGCATGGCCGGGAAATCCAGAAAACAAGAGCAGAGCCCAGCTGTATCCGTCGGGGTTTGCGTAGGAAAAACAGAAACCATTTTATGGATTTAAAAAAAAAAAAATTGGAGACTGACTTTACCACTGAGAGGAAGGAGGGAGGGACACCGAGGGAAGCGGGTGCTGGCGCTCAGGAAATTGGGAGACCCTTGCCAGGGGTCACAGCTGCGCTTTCTCCCGCTGTTGTGACAAGTGCACTGGGTAACGGTCCATCGCGTGCAACTGCAGGGCGGTGGGATTTCTGGAAGCAGGGAACCTGGCTGTGCAAGACTCCTCAAATGGACTTTGTTGGGTTAAACACTCGCGCTTTGGGTGTGTTACCAAACCTATGTTACCACGTAGACCATCCTGACTCACCCAGTATATTATAGTCTGTTTTTAAAAAAAGTGAGGAAAACTCAAAGAACAATTGAAAGCCACTGCACCCTATTAGAATGGCTAAAACCCGAAACGCTGATAAGGCCAAATGCATGCAAGGAGGTGGAGCCGGAGGGCCTCTCGCTCACTGCCGGCGGGAATGCAAAAGGGCGCAGCCACCGTGGAAGACAGCCTGGCAGTTTGGTACAGGGCTAAACACAGACTTGCCATGTGATCCAGCAAACAGGCTCCTAAGTATTTACCCAAAGTTGCTGGAAACCGACGTCCACGTAGAAACCTGCACACGAATGGCTGCAGCAGCTTTACTCAGCACCTGCCTCGACCCGGAAGCCACCAAGGTGCCCTTCCACAGGTGCACGGATAAACTGTCTGTGGCGCATCCACGCGATGGAGTGTGGTTCAGCGACACAAAGAAGTGGGCTCTCAAGCCCCGAAAAGGCAGGGAGGAAACTTAGATGCACATCGCTGAGTGAAGGAAGCCAGTCAGCAAAGGCTACACGCTGTGTGATTCCAAGTCGATGACATCAGGAAAAGGCAAACCTCTAGAGACGGTAAAGAGCTCAGTGGGTTCCAGGGGTCCCGGGGACGGGGACAGGGACGGACGGGGGAGCTGGGCATTTTTCAGGCAGTGAAGCTGTTCTGTGCGGCATCTTAATGTGGGACACATGACATTACGCATTTGGCAAAGCTCACAGAACTGTGCAACACAGCGAGCGTGCCCTGACGTAAACCGTGCACTTTAGTGACTAATGATGTATCAGTGTTGGTTTATCAATTATCTCGCACTAATGCATGATGTTCACAATAGGGGAAGCTGTGGAGAGAGGGGAGGGAGCTCTGGCTCTCTTCTATCTGTTCTAGCTGCTCAATTTTTCTGTAAACCTAAACCTGCTTGAAAATAAAGTCTATTTTTAAAACAAGTGATGGAGTGTAGTCACTCATGTACATACACATACACTCATTTTTATTTTAAACTGTCAAAATATTAGACAGGCTATGATCTGCATGAGTTTATCTGCACAGGTGATGAGGCATCTAAACCACGTGTGGGAAGGAGCTCCGCCGGGGGGAAGACGGGGAAGCTGAGGAGGGCAACTGGGGGGACCAGTGAGGAAATGTTCCTACGGCCATGACGTTCCCATTTGACAGAGGGGGATTCTTACGTACGTAGATCCGTGGTCTGCGTGTGCATTGCAATAAGCTCTCTCTTTTGGGCTGAAACTGGCCTCTCACCAGCGTTGCTCCCCTGCAGCTCTGTGGGGGGCATCCATTGTTTCATGTTCTCCAAAAGCTCCTGCAGGCCCCTCGTTCTGTCTTCTGTAAAGTTCTTTCTTGGAAAGGGGTCTCTCCCGGCAGTGCCCAACGCAGGCCCCAATTCTACTCTACACCAGAATTTAATTACAAATGGTTACCTATGAGGTCAGGAAGGAGCAGGGACAAATTTATGGCAATTTATGTATCAAAAACAATAATGACCATAGTTAATTATTCAAAATATAAAAATTCAAATTATAAAATTCAAACTATAATTCAAACTTATAAGATTGGCACCTCAAAATTTAAAATATGAAAACCCATGCATTCATAATGATATTCAAAAAAAACAATAAAATGATGACTTTTATTCTATTGGTAATCATCTTTTTTTTTTTTTTTTTTGCTTAATCACTTCTGCAATTTCCTTTTGCCAGTAAGGTAATATTTACAGCTTCGAGGGATAGGACTTAGATATATTTGGGGCCATTATTCAGCCTACCATTCAATCTAATCAAAATAATCAAAGATTTAGGGATATGTGTAATGTTGAACCTGCAGGAGCATACCATTTGACCCAAAAACTCCACTCCTAGGCACTTGTCCTGAGGACAAAATAGGACCATTGGACATAGATGAATGTATGAGTATGTTAATTGCATTTCTCTTTATATTAGAGGAAATTTGAAACTAACTTAAATGACTATCAATAGAAGATCGATGAAAAAAATCATGGCATATACGTACCAAGATATACTTTGCAATCAATACAATTATGATATAGATGAGTAATTATTGACATAGAAAGATGGCCATATTATAGCAAATGAAAAAAGCAATATGGTCCTATTTTTCTTTAAAAAAGAAATGTACCAATATATGCATGCCTTGAAAAATGTCTGAAAAGTCATACATCAAACTGTTAACATTGAATCTTAGGATTATTGGCAGTCTAACTTTTTCTTTGTGCTTGTTTATACTTTGTTATTAGACGTAAACACATTACTATAGTAATAATTAAGAAAAAAAATAAAGTTACTAAAAAGTCCATGGTTTCTTTCTACATTCACATGAATAATTTATCTAGTTAGTGATACATGTTTACTTCAAATTAAGAATTAAAAATTCCCAAAGGGTAGGGAGAATTTTTATTTCTTATATTCTCTCCACAGCTCTATAGGGCAGGATTGCATGTAATGGGAAGGCCATACAGGCTATTGAATAATAGCAAAAATAGCTATGAACTAAATCGCCTAGCTCAGCCTTTGGCATTGGAACTCTACTAATGGCAAACTAAAACCTTCGAGTCATTTCATTTTATTATAAATGAGCCCTCCTTACAATTACCCTTCGGTTTTGAAATGTTGCCAAAGTATTGGTTATGATCCTATCACTTGGCTAATGTGAAAGTTTTAAAAGCCGTTTAATGACATCATTATGCTGTAACTCATTAGGAAGGAGGCAAAACTGAATCAGGTTTTGAAAAAAAAACAACCATGCATGGACCTGTGATTTCTGATATGGGAGCAGAGCCTTGGTAGGCAAATTTGAGAAGGTGATAAAATAGGCCTTTTCATTCACAACTTCATTACCAGTATTTTGCCTTCTGTATCAGTCAGCTGTGGCTGCATAACAACTACAAAATCTCAGTGGCAAAGACAACTGGCATGCGCTGGTTGATCCGGGCTGGGTTTAGCTGGGGTGGGGAGAGCTTCTCTGCTTCTTCAAGCTGCACATTATCCTCCCTGCTCCAGCATTCGGACTCTAGCCTGCTCCACGTGCATTCATTGTCTGGCCCAGGTGAAAAGGGCAGAAGTACTTCAGGAGAAACTCTTCTCGGTCAATGACAGAAGGGCGAGAGTGCATGCCCACCCTTGCAAGCACATTTCAAATCCCTGCTTGTGTCGTGTCTGCTAATATCCCATTGACCAAAGCAACGTGCAACATCAGTGGGGCAAGGAAATAAATTCTGCCCCATAATACCATAGCAAGAGTATGGAAGTACAAAACTATTATGGGAAAATGTCAAATTGTGACCAGTAACTCGGCCTTCCACACCTCTCCTTCATGTTCCCCTCACCACTCCTCTTGCCAAGTCACCCAGCGTGTTCGAGCGGCCCTAGCTTCTTCGCACTCAGGCCTTATGAATGAATTGCACTTTGATTTACTTTGGAAGAGGTTGCCTGTGGGGAGACTGGCGCTTCACCCAGAGAAATGAATTGTGCATTTCCAAGCAATGACTCTCCAGGACACTTCTATCTAATCCTCTGTTCTGCCGGGAGGGAAAATCAGCCCTGCCCGCGATGGTACACTGGGGGCCCTTTTTGAGTAGATGAAAGCTGATTGGCTGTCTGGTGGAGCCCGCTCTTACTCTCCCTTAGGGCTCTCTGAAGAAAAAGAGCTCTTCCCGGGTGAGGGGAGCAAGGCTTTCATCTCTCTCCGACAGAACATTGTGGGAAATGGAATGTGGAGGAGGCAAAAGGGACTCAGCAGTGGATGGAGGGAAGAGTGGAGCCCAGGTTCCCGCATTTGAGAAGATGCAGGGTGACTGCAGCAGCAGGACGTGGCAGGAAGGCACCCTCGGGCTGCTGTGGTTGGCGTCCCCTGCGGGGAAAGACACGTCCCTCAAACTGCCGAGTGGGACCAGCACTCACCCTACTTTATATCTCACGGAAACGCACGAGCAACTTTATTTCCTAAAGTTGTAAACGAGGCTGGGATCCTGGGGGCTGATGTGGAAGATGCCAGGATGTATATAAATTGAACAATTTTAGGATTGTTAAGAGGAAAGAAGTTACAGGTAAAATAATTCCTCTGCAGCCTTTAGTGACTCACAAACTACCTAAAGGCTTTCATATTTTTTCTCTTCAAATCTAGACATGCATTGGCAATTTTTTGTGTCTATTGTGTTCTAGATAATGAGGGCATACATAACCAGGGACATCCAACTCCTGCCTTCCAGGGACATAAATGAGGCTGAGATGAGAGGAAAATAGAAACATCTAGGCAGTAATACAAGGCAGTAAAAGGAAAGAGCTGGAGATAAAAGCTGCAAAAGAGGGAGGCTTGAGAGTCGGGCTCAGTGATTCTCGGAGCTTGCCCCTTAGACTAGCAGTGGTGACACCCTCACCCGGAAGCTGGTCAGAAAGGCGAGTTCTCAGGCTCCACTCCAGGCCTAGTGAATCAGAAACCCTGGTGATGGAGCCCAGCATTTGTGGTTTCACGGGCCCTCTGTGTGACTCTGATGCACGCTCAGGTTGCAGAACAGCTGATTTAGTGGACATCTGTGTCTGTGCCACTCAAAGGAAGGAAGTCTGTAGAGGAGAGGGGGAAGCCTTCCTTCCCCAAGGTGGGTGGGTGCTGGGTGGGTGAGGAGGAAAGAGCAGCACAATCAGAGACTGAGGGGCACTGCAGCCCCCTGGATGGGCACGTGAGTCAACCAGACGTAACACAACTACTGGATTCTGGATTCGAGCCTGCGAGGACATGGGTGTGGAGATGCTCCACCATCTTGGTCCTGCCGGGAAGAGGAGTCCGAGAATGTGGAAGTATAAGGAACCACCTGAGAACAGAAGGAACCATCCTCGTCCTGGAGGAGAGGGGAACCAAGAGAACATAGAAAAACCTGGGTCCAGGCGTCGTCAAATGAATGCCTGAAGCCTGGCCTGTTCGTAGCCTTTTCAATTACACGAACCAAGAAATCTCTTTTGCATTGAAGTTATTTTGGACTGTGTTTTCTGTCCCTTGAAATTTAAAGAATTCTAACAGATGGTTGGGGAACAATAGAGTCAAAGCTGGTGCTTGCACCATTATGGCTCACATAGAAAAACTAAATCACTGGAGTAAAAGTGTGAGGTCACTCAGCTGGATGCAGCCAGGAGACTCCAGCTGCTTCAGGCCCCGCTCGGCAGAGAGAGAAAGATCGCAACCCCCGTCACCCCTGCTTGGCACACGGGGTCTCCAACACATGGAAAGTTCTAACCTCCTGCCACCCACAGCCGGGTCCATGGGCAGCAGCGTCTGCATCACACAGGAGCTGCTCAGAAATGCAGAATCACAGGCCTGGCCCCTGACGGACTGAATCAGACTCTGCATTTGAACAAGAGCGTTGGGCTATTCATGTGCCATTCAAGCTCAGGGACACTGCTTCAGCCCAATCAGTGAGCGAAGTGATGGTGAATTAAATCCCAGCTATTTCAACAAACTGGATTTCTGCCCATTCAATCTGATCCCAGGCTATACCTCCAACGATGGAGATGATAAACTACTAAGTAGCCCTATAAATATAATATAATATAATATAATCACAACATAGCATAATATATGGATTCCACTTTGAAGTACACTAGGCATCACATACTATTTTTTCATGAACACCCTTTTACTGATTTGCATGGATATAATACTGCAGAATATTACAATAAAATATGTACCTCATATGATGGCACTATGTTAACCACAGTCATCAGCATTATGCTAAACACTTGTTGAGTAACGACTCAGCTCTTAAGTCTGTACATTTCCATTCACTGAGTGTCCAGACAGCAAACTGGACACTTGATCGGCACCAACATAACGTTCCTTAGAAACAGCGACAGCTGGAAGGGTCTTGGAAATCTCTAGCCGTTCATCTGCTACAGAAAGCAAATCCTATCTTGCTTCCTGTATTTCAAAGCGATTCTTTCTCTGGCCTTTCACTGTGACAAAGAGCTACTTAGAAAGCCCTTCAGGAGTCAGTGTTCACTTGTGGTCACTGTTCTTCACCCAAACTCAGGCAACAGGTACTGAGGCTGTGAGGACACCCCGGGTGCAAAATTTCAGTGGGACTGGCAAAAATAGGAAAGAATGTTTAGAGTCCACATAGGACAGATACACACAAATAAAACCTATCCTCATACATGCAAGGTTTTACAGATAGATGGAAATTCCTTTGGCCTTTTCCCATTTTTTACTCTTTCTATCTTTATTTTATTTAGATCAGAACAGATACCATCAAAGAATAAATGACTACCAGTACTTGAACAGTAAACATACACTACTGAGTCCATACTCCAGTGAAGAAATGCACTGAGGTTCAAATTCTAGACAGGGGGCCCTGTGGGGGTGCCAATTAAGGACAGGAAACTAGCATTCTGGGTAGAAGGGAAAGGAGCCCATGGCTGTGTGCACAGTTGGTTCCAACAAGTCCCATTGTCTTTTGGTCTGGAAAGTGTCTTTGCTTCCATCTGGTCCAAGTCTGGCTTGGTCCAAATCCATGGTCCCGCGCGAGCTGAGTCTGGCCAGAAACAACAGTGATGGAACCCAAGAGCCGGTTTTGATGTCTCCTGGAGAAGTGCCGCTGTCAATGTAAATTTTAATTTACCACCCGAATTCACTTAGCCGACACTTATTGATCATCTCATATTGATCACTTCATTCTGTCATTTGCTCAGAAGTCATCGCTTTAGGGAGGCTTTCCTTATCATCCTATCTAGGACTCATGCCCTCTCCCTGCCCTGCTCCCCTCCCCCTGGCCCTGCTCTCTCCCCCTGCACAGCTCTCCATGCTGCCTGGGAAGCTGTCACGCGTGTGCGCCTCGCTGCTGTCTTGCCACACTTTTACTGTAAGCTCCAAGAGGGAGGGCGCCATTTTGCTTCCAGCTGCATTTCCAGACTCTAGGGCAGCACCTTGCAGAGCAGATACTGAGTAACTGTTCCTGAGTGGAGAAACACAGTGCTTCAGTTGCCAGTAAAACTAAGGTTTTAAAAACGAACATTGTATTACAAAACACAAGCCAGACGCTGTAGGCTTTGGTAAAATATTTTTGTTATAGTAATATGCCTAGGGAAATGACAGCACTCACCTTCTGCTTTGGAAGGCAGTGTATCGGCATCATAAAATTTAAATTCTCCTA